>PVJH01002368.1:31856-171177 GCA_004026705.1 Nesogale talazaci | reverse complement strand
CTTCAAGACTTTTGATTTTAGTTGTTGAGAACTTAAGCATTCCAATACCAGGCTACTTTTTCATTAAAGAAGTAGTCCATTATTAAGCACCAAACACTTATGAGACCTTCCTAATAATCAAAACCTTCTCCAAAAATTGACTTTTTTGGTCATCTAAAATTAGAATCTCAATTTAGAGAGTGAGGGAGAAAATTTTCAGAGGGGGGGCGGCTAAAAAAATAAATATTTCTTTGATCACTTTTATTTAGAAGGTGACTAGAAACAATATACTTCATATTTCTTCATTAGTACTGTCAAATCTTTAATCAGAAAAGTTATTAATTCTTGTCCACCTGGTTAGTAAGTGTTTTCACTGCAGAAGAAGTTATCTGATAGGCTTCCCACGTGGTTCACAAATTTCAGGTTCTGAGACATTCTGCATTCTTTTCACCTGCAAGTCTCCTTCCTTATCACCACTACTCTCATGCCTTAAACTACATCATAACACACACACACACACACATCTGTAGAGCTCTCTTCTTCTAGAAAAAGTCCAGAATCAGCTCTTCCATTTGAAATCCTTACTGACTTGGAATATTATCCTCCTATCTTTCAACATTCCACTTCTAAATAGAACTAGTTTATTATTCAGGATCATTTGAAAGTCAGGCTTTTATTTCTCCATCTCAGGCAATGGGTCAGAGAGCACTAACTTTTATTTCATGATTAAGTGCTGCATGTAATATCTTAGTTTATGGTTTAGTAAAAATAAAGTGAAACAATATGGTGGGAAGATCAGGTTGTAAATCTTCCTTGCATCTCATGATCATGTGGTCACTTTCTTCAAAGGAAACTGGGGGATTTATTTCAAAATGATTTGTTTGACTAACAACTTTGCTTTTAAAACCCGAAGAACTTTTATTCTGATAATTGTATTAGAAATTTTGACATGCTCTACATAAAGGAGGTACTTTAAGCAACATTATATCTATTGGATAAAGTAGTTCAATTGACATCCACAAGCACTGGTCTATTATTATGAAAACTCTTCTTTAGATCCCAGAAATCTTTGAGTTGTCAATCAATTAGTTGGGGCAATAGAATCAAATTCAGTTTATTTTGTTACCTCCACAATGAAAAGATGCCTGGAAAATTATCAATCTGCATTTCTTCCGAAGTAATTCACATGAAACAAAACTCACTGCCATGGAGTCTGTTCCCACTCATAGTGATTCTACAGGTTAGAGCAAAACTGTTGCTGTGATTACAAATCTTTATGACTACAGAAAGTCTCATCTTTCTCCCATGTAGCAAATGTTGGTTTCAAACTGTTGAACTTTCAATAAAGGAGTGCAATCCTTGTTTATCAGACCTTTAAAGAGGTATTGTTCCAAAGCAGACAGGTAGACAACCCTATCAGAGGGATGAAGGATACTGATAAAAAAAAAAAAAAAAGCAAGTCAGGAGAGGGGAAAGCAAACATGTCTGGAAGAACACAAGCACATGTCTGTTGGCAAAAGAGGGAGGACTGGCCTGCAGCTGTGAGGAAAAGTGACTGAAACACAGGTTCTCTTTGGGTGTATGCACTGAGTAGATCACATTGAACCCAGATTCTGGGTGTATCCTGCGGACCCATGTCAGGTGCTATGGAATGCTTACACAAGGATCTTCAAGGCACATAGATGGCAACAGAGGCTGCATCAGTGAGATGCAATGTGGAAACTCTACTTGGTGAGCTGGACTCTATCTCAGACACACTTGTAAACTGAGAGCTTAAATCAGGAAATACGTGGTGTCTGAGGAAGCAGAAGACAGCTGCGCCAACTTCAATTGATCTGTTGGTAGGCTGACAAACAGTCTTGCTGCATCAATGCCCTCCCTATATGTTGCACTAAGATATGTATCATTCTGGTAGACCTGTGATGGACATTCTCAGTGATTATTATTGTATATTTCCCTGACAATTAACTCCCATTGTTTGGGTAAATAGCATCCAGCTACAAAAGAATTGATTCTGTACAAATGAGTAATTTAGGTACTGTGATAGGGTGTTAGCCTACATTGACCCAATATCCCTCTCTCAAGAGGGTTTTTAAAATTAGTACTAAGGGTTAATTAAAGACAACATTAATGGAAGATCATTATACCACAGGCAGATGATCAGTAAGACTCTGTCATAAATTAACAAGAAGGTTTTGAAAGGGAGACAAAGAAACCATCAAAAAACAAAGATCCAGGAATGGTTTTTGAGTTCACACTAAATTCTAGCTTCAACTTAGGAAAAATTAGTTCTTATATCATGTTCTGTGTTCAATAATTGCCCTTAGGAAGGGAACACAGAAAACATCGTGCTATAGAAAACTGTGGTGAAGAAATTAGATGTTGTCTGACTATCAGATAAAATAGGGTCTGGGGTCTTAACGGCTTGTCTCCAAATAGTCATCCCAGTAGGATGACAACTACGTGGAACAACACACCATCATTGGTCACTGAAGGATTGTAGATCACAAAATGTGACATTGATGGAGTGGCTAGGTACCAGAGCCCAAATTGTGAGAATCCAGTGTGAAGAAGTGTATGAATGACAATGAGAGCTCAGAATTTGTGGGAACAGCATAGGAATAATAAGCCTCTGGTGATCTCCCTCTATCCATTTTTCAGAGATCAGTATAGCAGATCAAAGTGAGAAACCTGACTTGAACAGTTAAAATTTTGTCATTTTACTCCTTTTCTGATGCCTTTTGGATTTGACCTGGTATTCAACGTTTTGTGTATTTTCTTTTTGTTTGTTTGCATTAGGGTTTATTTCAGAGATATTATGCCATTGGGGTCACCCACTTGAATTTGGTTATATGTTTTTCTGTCTTTCAGTGTGTGGAACTCAGAATTATGAACCTTTAGGGACAGCAAGCAAATAAAGATTTTGCTATTGGTGGTGGTGGAAATGACTTTATAGTGGTGGTGGTGGTTGGATGAAAGGGAGACTCTGTCAATGAGTCCAGGAAATATAAGAATATTTGGAAACTGATGATGGTAGAAGCTGTAAAATGCTGTTTGATGTGACTGAATTATGGAATAATATGAAATATGCATTAAATGCCACTTAATAAATTTTTAAAATATCTTGAAAGAATAAAGAATAGGCATTGTGCCACATATTTAACTACTATAATACAGTAGTTAATGTTATCATTTGATCTCTTGAGTGCTGCAGCTTCCATGAGCACTAATTGTGGACACAAGCAAGTTGAAATACATGACTTCAATCTTTCTCCACTTATTATGGCATTACTCCTTGGTCCACTTGTGAAGATTTTACAATGAGTCACAACCTATACTGAAGGTCACAATCCTTGGTCTTCATCAGCAATTTCTTTAAGCCCCCTTCACTTTCAGCAAGGAAGAAAGTATCATCTGCATATTTCAGGTTGTCAATAAGTCTCCTTCAATACTGATAACACTTTCTTTTCATATAATTCAGTTTCTGTAATGATTTTCTGAACATACAGACAGAATAATCTGATGAGAGGATACAGCCCAGACACACATATTTGCTTTTTATAAACCATAAAATATGCCCATATTCTTGATCCATGTTCAGGTTTCCCAATATTACAAAGAAGTATTCTTTCATTTCCATTCTTCTCAAAGATATCCATAGTTGTTACTCACACACTTGAATGTCTTTATATAGTCAATGAAACACAAGCAAACATTTTTCTGGTATTCTTATCTTTGAGTACCATCTCACATCATCAAAGATATCACTTCCTATTCTGCATTTGGACTGCACCTCTGATGATTCCCTGGCAATGTCTTGCTGCAACCACTGTTGGATGATCTACAGAAAAAGTTTACTTGTTTGTGATATCAATAATATTGTTCTATAAGCTGAGTATTCTGTTTGATCACTTTTCTTTGAAAAGGATACAAATGTGGATCTCTTCAAGTAGCTGTCTACCAATTTCTTGATAGAGAGTAGCAAATGCTTTAAGAGCTTCATTAACTTATTGAAGCATTCAATTGGCATCCATCATTTCCTAGAGCCTTGTCTTTGGCTACTGCTTTTAGGATGCCTTGGATTTCTTCCTTCAGTGTAATTGATTCTTACTCATTCTTATTCATACCTCTTGAAATGGTTGAATTCTGACTAGTTAGTTCTTTCTGGTAGAGTGATTCTGTATAATCTTTCCATCTTATTTGCTTGCTTCTTGCATTATTTGGTATTTTGTCCATAGAATCTTTCAATCTTACAACTTGGGGCTTTACTATTTTTGACAGTCATTTCAGTTTATCTTATGCTGACTGTTTTCTTCCTGTTTAGTTTTCTAGCTCTATGTCTTTGCATATTTTATTATAATAGTCGACTTTGCCTACTTGAACTACCCTTTGAAATTTTCTGTTTGTCTCTTTAACTTCATTATTTCTTCCATCTCTCTTAGCAACTCTGGTTAAGAGCAAGCTTCAGCGTCTCTTCTGGCATTCACTTTGTTCTTTTCTTTCTTTCTCGTGTTTTTAACGACATTTTGCTCTCATATATGATATCCTCCCAATAGTTCATCAAATCTTCTGTTATTGATACTCAGTGTGTCAATTCTTTCCTTGAAATGTTCTCAAAATTCAGATAGGCTATCCCCATGGTCATGTATTGCCTCTCAGGGATTTATTTTAATTTTCTTCAGCTTTAACCTCAATTTACATATGAGCCATATATGGTCTATTCCACAATCAGCCTTGGTTTAGTTCTAGCTGCTGATATTAATCTTCTCCATAGTGTTTTCCCACAATGTAGTCAATATGATTTCTCTGTATTCCATCTGCTGAAGTTCACATGACGTTGAAAAAACGTATTTGTAATGAAAAAGTCATTGTTTTTGCAAAGTTCCATCATGAGATCTCCAGCTTTGTTTGTTGGGTTTCTTTCTAGGTGACTATACATTTAAGGGTTGGGAAATGTTTTCTGTAAAGTGACAGATAGGAGTTGGGGGCCATACAATCTCTCTATATATACTCAATGCTTTTATTTTATTGTGAGGGCAGCTTATCCACTATACATAAATGAATGATTGTGATCCAAAAAAAGTTTATTTATGGATAATGAAATTGAAAACAAAAGTTCAGGAAATAGAGACCAATTGTTGTACACATTGTATCATGCCTGCATGCTCTTTATGACCTCAGGCACTGCACAACTAACTGTAAGACAGAAACACTAAGGACATTATTAGGTCAACAAACTGGGATGTCACAAGAAACTTACCATAACCGTAAACCTCTAAGCCAAGGAACTAAATTCTATGAGTTGTTTGCTTTTATATTTGCATACTAAGAAGGTCTTTTTTGATTTTTTCCTATCCCTGTAATAAACATCTGCCACTCAACTCTGCCCCTTCCCATTCATCTATTTACAGGTGTACATGTTTTACAGCAATTGCATCAATCAGTTGTGCAACCCAATCTTTCATCAGTATAATTTTTCATCATTGTAAATTCAGTACATGAGAACCAATAAAGCCTCTGTAATCCTTTCATGTAATAACTAATAAATTTCCTTTCCTTATATCTTTATATGTCAAGAAGAACATCTATTTTTTGTGATTCTTATTTAAATAACCACAGTGTCTTGAAACTATAGTGTAGTGAGTATCAACACCTTGTTTATTTTACTGGAAACAATTCAAGAATACGAGAAATAAATGGAATGTGTGGCTAATTATCTTGATGAAAAAGTGTTTCAGTTTCCATGAGACTAAAAGAACTGAATGCTGTCCAGTTACCATTACTAAATGTTTTCTTCAGAATGTATAAAATAATCCTGATCTGAATGGGGAAAAGGGTGGAGGAATAACTTGTTTACTTAAACTTATATATCTTGGAAAAACTGCATCAAAAAACAAAACAAAATCTTTAAATATGCTCACTCTCATTTTTTAAAACATATTCTATGTAGAAACCTGATATCCTGCATCACATTTATTAAAAGTAAAAGTGTTGTATAATACATATATTGGTCAGCATACTAAAAATTCCTGCTTTAATCCTTGAATTCTAAAACAGAGAACAGATTATCTTTACTTATCTCAAAAGAGAGGGAGTCACATTTAACAATGATGCTTCTTTAAAATAGATAGGCATAGACACTCTGTTCCTCCACATTTGACAGAGTGCCACTATCTCTCTGACATGGTGGTGAAGGTCAGAGTAAAGAAATTTGGCCATAACTCACAACTGGCCATCCCAAGATTGCTGTTAACTCTGGCAAAGTGGAGGTTGTCTCCACTAATGATGTCACCTACATAGTCTACAAATACCAGTGTGACTTAATTCATGGAAAGTTCAACAACACTACAAAGATCGAGAACAGAAAGTTTGTTAACAATGGGAAGTTCATGCTGTCTTCAAGGAATGAGGTCCTTCCAATATTATTAGGTGATACTGGTGCTGAATAAGTTGTAGAGTTCAGAGATGTCTTCACAATCTTATGAAAGTCAGAGGTTACTTGAAGGATGATGTCAAAATCATAAACATGTATGTCCCGTGATCATGATGGGTATGAACCATAGGAAATATGATAATACTTCCTCAAGATTGTCAGCAATATTCCTTATGCTGCTAACTGCCACCTTTACCATGCTTCCTGACAAAATTCATTCCTGATGATTATGACATTATGTAGGACTCATGACACATTCCATGCCATCACTGTTATCTAGATGACTGGGATGGTCTGTGTCCATGCCCCTTATATGATATCTGCTCTCTGTGGTGGTTGGAAATTCACATAAAGATGATTAAAAATTTCATAACTTGATTCAGGTACACTTTAGTACTCAAGGGAACATCTATGTTTTTACATATTTTTTCATTTTTATACTACCAGAAAAAAAGAGAGTGTGTTAAAAGCTCATTTATGAATTTAGATGTGTATTTTCTTCTTCACTTCGATCAATTTATACCTTATGTAATTTGAAGCCAAGTTATTAAGTTCATACAAATTATAATTATTATAGATACTGACTGGATTGAACCTGCCATGATTATACAATAATCATTCTTTTTGCCATTGAATTTACATTTTAACTTAAAGTTAATCATTAAAGGCTAAAGTTATGGGGAAAATCCAGGAGATAGTTATATTCAATGAACTTTAAAGTTATATGAACCTTTATTTTTTATTTTTTAAATCATTTTGTTGAGGGTCACATACAACTCTTATCACAATCCCTACGTCCATCCATTGTATGCAAAACACATTTGCACATTTGTTGCTATCATCATTCTCAAAACATTTGCTTTCTACTTAAATCCTTGGTCTTAGCACCACATTTTTCCTCTCCCTGCTCCCCTTCCTTCATAAACCACTGATAATTTATAAATTATCATTATTTTGTCATATTGCACACTGTCTGATATCTCCCTTTACCCACTTCTCTCTTGTCTGTATCCCAGGGAGGAGGTTATATACAGATCCTTGTAATCAGTTCCCCCTTTCTACTCCACCTTCCCTCCAAATTCCTGATATCTCCATTCTCACAACTGGTCCTGCAGGGATCATCTGTCCTGGATTCCTCATGTTTCTGGTTCTTATCTGTATCAGTGTACATCCTCTTGTCTAGTCAGATTTGTAAGGTAGAATTGGGATCATGATAGTGGGGGAGATGAAGCATTTAAAAACTAGAGCAAAGTTGTATGTTTCATTGTTGCTACACTATACCCTTACTGACTTGTCTTCTCCTCGTGACCCTTCTGTATGGGGAAGTCACTTCACCTACAGATGGGCTTTGGGTCCCCAATGTATATGCCCCCTCATTTATAATGATATAATTTTTAGCTATTTGATGCTTGAATCCTGAGTCCTTAGACACTTCGTGGTCACACAGGTTGGTCTTCCATGCGGACATTGTTGCTTCTGAGCTAGATGGCCACTTATTTGCCTTCAAGTCTTTAATATTCTAGATGCTATTGTATCTTTTGACAGCCGGACACCATCAGCTTTCTTCACCATATTTGTTTATGCACACATTTGTCTTTAGAGATCATTTCAGGCAGGTGAGCACACAATGATATATTTTTGTTCTTTGATGCCTGATAACTGATCCTTTTGACACCTTTTGATCACACAGGTTGGTGTGCTTCTTCCATGTGGGCTTTGATGAGGTGGGGGAAAGGAGGTTGTATTGACCAAACGAAGGGATAAGGTAACAACAAATGACTGAAAATCAGTGGCAAGGTGGGTATGAAAGGACTGAAAGGGATTGATCAAGAGTAATATAACAGAGAGAAATTACTGAAACCCAAATGAAGGCTGAGCATGATAGTGAAACATGAGGAAAGTAAAAGGAAATAGAGAAAAGAACTGGGAGGCAAAGGGCATTTGTAGAGGTCTAAATATAGGCATGCACATAGGTAAGCATATTTGTATATGATTATGGGGTAATAGATCTAGGGTATAGACTTATAGAGTTAGCATTAAGGCAGCAGATGGACATTGGGCCTCCACTCAAGAACTTCCTCAATGCAAGAACACTTTGTTATATTAAATTGGCAATCTATGAGGCTCACTTTCCTGACATGATCACTGAGACAAATATGTGCATAAGCAAGGGTGGTGAAGGAAGCTGATGGTGATTGGTTATCAAAAAATATAGTGTCTGGGGCTTTAAAGGCTTTAAAGTAAACAAGTGACCATGTAGTTTGGAAGCAAGAGAGCACCTTTATTTTATATTTAAATATATGCTATGCTTAATTTCAGTATCTCTCTGGCAAGTTGATGGGAAAACTAGTGATTTAAATAAAAATATTTACATAATACTAAATGGGAAAAAAGAAGTCCCAGTGGCACTGTTGGATAAGCATAATCTGCAAAATATAGGATTGCTAGATCACATCTTCCAGTCACTTTTAGGAGAAAGATGAAGCGCTCTACTCTCATAATGATTTACAGTCTTAAAACCCCATAAATCAACATAAGTCAAAATGAACTTGATGATAGTGATCAAGAAAAAAAGCCATATTGATATTTACAAAGTCCACCTTAAAATGCATTGTTCTAAGTAGAATCAGAACTATGCAGTAATCAGCCTTGAAAGGAAAATGCGGACATTACCTGTAGTCAGCCTACTAACAATTAATCCCCCCCACACTTCCTTTGTGTGATTAATTTATTTATCTTTAGGAAAAAGTAATTTAAGGCAAAGGTGCATTTTAAACACACAGCAAAACCATTGCAAACCTGTATTTAAGCTGTAACTCTATCATAGGAGAAGGTGTCAGTAACCCCGATTTCAAGGGGAAAAGCAGCATGGCAAACCAACGCTATGTGACCATCTAAAACTGAATCTACAGCCTGAATCCAATTCATTAGCTTTTATGGTGCCTACGTCGATATTTTCTGGAAAGTGAAATGCTGAATAAAACTATTAGATTACTACATGAGCAGCAGGCAAACATTGACACAGCTGAATTAAAGTGAGAAGGAATACTCAAAATACGCATATGCGCTCACGTGTGCATGCGTTGAGTGTGTGTGCATATCCAACCATATAGGGTGTGACACCTTTTTATTCACTTGTGGACAACACTCCTTCCACTACTTCATAATACGTTACAAACTCTTTGTACATATAAACCAACTTTAGATCTAGGAGAAAACTTAAGGACTCTTTCAAGGTAAAGAGACAAGCTTACTATGTTATTTACAAATTTCTTAACTCTTTAATATGTGGAAAATTACACTGCCAGTTTTCTTTCCCCCCTTTTTAGCATGCTAATGACAAATTTTGTTTTGGCTTAGTATAACTTTCTTAATATGCCCCCTGCTATTAACTGCACTACACTTTGTCAGTGTCCTACTGCTCTTCATGAGATTTTTAATATCTGACAATATTCTACTAATATTCATAAGGTTCTCAGTGGATAATTCCTAAGAAGTGGACAGACTAATACTTCTTAGTAGTCTTTTCTTAGTCTGGAAGCTCTGTTGATACCTGTTCACATTGAGTAAACCTCCTATTATGCTGGGTTGGCGATTCAAATCCAGCAGCAGCTCTCCAGGAGCAAGGTTGGGCCTCCTATTCCCCCCAGAGGGCAGTGATGCTCCCCAATTACCAATGGCGTCGCTTTCAGCATCACAGCAACATGTGAGCCCTCACACTATGGCAAGTTACAGAAAAGTGGTGACATTGATGCATAGTGCCATGAATTCTAAGAATACATATAGTCTGTTATAGTGGAGCTGACTGCTTTCAATAGACTGCTCTTACTCAGAAAGGAGTTCCTTAGTCTTTGTTTTCTGTGGTCTTTGCCCCAACCATAGGGGGATTTCCTCCTTGTATGTTTTCCTCTGTAGCCACAACTGAAATAGGCTTATGGATTTACCACATCGCAAATAATTTTCTTACCCTGTTTCTTAACCAAGTGGATGATGCTGCACTGATAATAGAAAATTCAGTTTATCAGGATTGTGGGAAATATGCTATTTCCAGCCTAGGTTAAAGAATCACTTCTGTGAACAGAAAGGCATGTTCTTTTAAAAAGAGAAGAAAGTGAGAAGGATATATCATACAGACATAAGCACTAATTACTTAAAGACTCTCAACTATGAGTTTTTTTCTTTACCAGCATCAGCATCAATTTTCATAATTTCATTTAAGCTTCTTTGAATCTTTTTTACTGGCCCAGAATAGATGAGAATTAATGATTTCATCTTATGAAAATTCACCTATGCCTGCAGGTTTGCCTATGCACACACTAAGACTCATCAGTCATTACTAAAGAAGGCAGAGGAGTTCAATAAATTAATTTTTCTTTGGAATCCTCATTCTCTTGCAACCCAAATGTCAAGATGCTTTTCTTCACAAAATCCACTTATAATAACCTGACCTTATTAACCTCAATATTTTCCTATTTTCTTCACCATAAAATATCTTGGCTCTTAACTCTATATCTTACTAAATGACAAGTGTTTCAAGCTTCAATTTTCCAATTAGTGTAAGTGGAAATAATACACATAAAAATGGGAAGGAGGTCACATTCCATTACAGAGCTGCCTTAACAGAGGAGGGACCATATTGTTCAATAAGAGAAAATTTAGTTATTAAAAACAATGCCAACATTGTAGACCTCCAAACCACTGCCCTTAGTTAGCAATTATACCTGCTACACCAGCTGGTCGAACCCCACTCTGTGCATTATAGCCCGAGGTTGGAGAAGACCACTCACCCTCAACCTGGATATTTTCCGCCCAATATCTTACAGAGGAATTCCAGACTGTGTGGGTGGGAGAGCTCTTATATGTCCTCTGTGGTTCTACCTGACTGAGGTAACTTCCTCCCACCAGGCTTGGTGCCTCATGTGGTCCAGGGCGGTTCCACAGGCGCTGTCTGGAATGCTGAGCTGCTGTAGGAATCACTGCATAGCCTGCTTAGGAATCTACCTGATCCAGGCGGTTCCGCCCACGATGCTCTATTTAGGAGTGGGTAGCCCACCAGCCTTCTGTGGTGCTCCCCATGCAGCAGGCACACCTGCATACGTCTGTGGTGACCCAGGCTGCTGTGGGCTGCACCATCATGGCTCCTGGTGAGATCATGTGGCACAGCGTCATTCTTGTGGGTCCACAACAATTCAACCAGTGGTTCCTGAGAGGAACATCCAACTTGCCCTGCAAATAATGGAATACTGATTCACAAGGGAAAGAGTGAAGTCACAAGAGGGTAAAGTGGTAGGCCAATTCCATAGTGAAATCAGTTAGAGGTAGTTAAAAGACACATTCTTACAAGTATCCCAGAGAGAGTCAGTGCTCTTCAAGTCCCTGGAAGGTGGCACCTGATTCCTCAAAAACAATGCAATGCAAACAGCAATCAGTCCCAACAAGCTCAATGAAAAAAAGCAAGAACAAAAGGCAACAGTAGAAGATGTCCTGAACCTAATAACATGAATAGAAGGAGCAGACATTGATATGCTACAGAAAGAAATTTTCAGAATGCTGCTGGGAGTCATACAGTATATAAATGAAACAATACAGAAAAAGGATGAATTGATAGATAAGATAAAGTCCATTTACCAAAGGGAAATACAAGAGCTTAGGGACAAGGTAATAAAATCCAACAGCAGACTCATGGACTTTGCGAATCAACTGGAGGAAGCTATAAACTGCTCCAGTGACCTAGAGGATATCCAAGCAGACTTTAAAAACAGTGAGCAAAAATCTTATAAGATCATCAGGGAAACTGAAGAAAATATAAGAGCTATGCCTGATGCTATGAAGAAGAACAACATCCAAATTATTGGTCTACCAGAGGAAAACACAACAAAGAAGTCATCTGCAACAACAGCCAGGGAATTCTTAAAGTAAATCTTCCCCAGATTAATGAAAACCAGGCAATCATTCAGTAGGCTGAAAGAACACCAGCTAGACTGAATCCCAAGAAAAAGGCACCAAGACACATAATAGTTAAATGATCCAATTTTGAAGAAAAGGAGAAAATCATGAGCATAGTTAGGGGAAAAAAATCAATCAAATATAAAGGTTCCCAAAGAAGAATATGTTCAGATCTATGAGCAGACACTATGAGGAAGAGGAGTGGAGTAATATATTCCAAAAATTAAAGAAAAATAAAGCAAAACCAATCTACTCAGTCAGATTATCTATCAAGATAAATGGAGAAGTAAGAGTTTTCCCAGACAAGGGAAAACTAAAAGAATACTTCAGACGAAACCCAGCCCTATAAAAGACACCTTGCTGACCCAGTATAGGGAGAACACTCATCAAGCATAAGTAAGACACTACCACATAGAACAGCCTCATCCAGTGCTCAGCTAAGAAAAAACAGCTCTGAAAATAGGAATGACTTAAGGGTGAGAAGAAGTCAAGAATTATCAACCCTCACACACAGATGCACAACACACTGAAAAGAAAGGGTGGTAGAGAACAACTCAACACAAAAAATATAACATGACATCGCAAAAGGTATAAGATGGAAATAATATCCCTAAGTACCAGTGGATTAATATCAGGTATCAAAAGACTGAGGCTAGAAGATTGGCTTAGAAAACACAACCCATCAATCTGCTGCCTATATGAGACTCATCTCAAGACTGCAGATGAAAATAGGCTGATAATCAAAGGCTGGAGAAAGGCATGCCAAGGAAGGGACAATTAAAAGAAACAGTGGTAGCAATCCTAATCTTGGATAAAATTGACTTCAAAGTGCAAACCATAAAAAGAAATATAATGCTGAAGGGAATGGTAGACAATGAACCAAGAAGCATTTTAAACATTAATTCCCTGAATGAGAGACCCACTGAATATGTCAACCAAACACTCCAAAAGATGAAAAAATAAATCACAGCCTCAATAATTATAGTGGGTTACTTCGATGTACCACTCTCTGAGAAAGGCAGATCACAGGGAAAGAAAGTCAACAAGGTAACTAGAGATCTAAACACAACAATTAGACAATTTAACTTGATAGGTATCTACAGCTTTTCATTCAAATATTTAAAAATTCAGTCTTTTCAAACCCATATGGCACATTTTCAAAGATAGATCAGATGCTGGGACTTAAGATGAATCTACATAAATTTAAACACATTGATATTATACAGACTTCTCTCTCAGTCCACTGAGACACAAGGATGGAAATCAACAGAAGGAAGATGAAGAAAACAACAGCAAATAATTGGAGGATGAATACCATTCTATTGCAAAAGGAGTGCACACTGGTCCAAATCAGAGACGAAATTGGGACATATCTAGAAACCAATGAGAATAAAAACATGACATACAAAAATTATGGGACACAGCAAAGGCAGTTATTAGAGGAAATTTCATAGCAATACAGGCACACCTGAAAAAGGAAGAATATCTCATAACTGATATGCTGGCAGAAAATTTACAACAACTAGAGCAGAGTCAGCAGGACAATACCACTAATAAGAAAAGGAAAGAAATAATAAAAATCAGGGTTGAGATTCAGAAGAGGGAAAATAAGAAAAAATGGAAAAAATTAATGCTGCTAAAGTTGGTTCTTTGAAATAATTATCAAAATTGACAAACCACTGGAAGACATAACCAAAGAAAGGAGGGAACAAATTTCAATAGCAAGAATGAGGGATGAAAGAGGGGATATTACAATGAACCCTAATGAAATCAAAAGGATAATTACACAGTACTATCAATGTCCTACACAACTTGGAATACAAGGACAAATTTTTGGAAAAACAATCCCCTCTCTAGACTATTCCCGATGGATGCCAAGAATCTCAACAGATCCATAGCATAGAATAAATAGACAAGGTTATCAAGGGATTACCAACAAAAAAATCCCCTAGATCAGATGGCTTTACAAGGGAATTCTACCAAGCATTCAGGGAAGAACTGACACCAATCCTACACAAACTCTTCCAAAACATAGAAAAAGATGACCAACTTTCAAACTCCTTCTATGAAGCCAAAATAACACTGATACTGAAACCGGCAAAGATCCCACAAGAATTGAGAACTACAGACCAATATCCCTAATGAACATGGATCAATAAAATACTAGCCAATAGAATACAAAAGTATATAAAACAAATAATTTACCATCACCAAGTGAGGTCCATACTGGGATGGAGGGATGCTTCAACATATGAAAGACATTAGTATCTTTCACCACACTGACCTGAAAAACTATAAGAACCACATAATAATATTGATAGATGTGGAAGAAGTTGACAATATCCAACACCAATTCCTGTTTAATCTCACTGAAAAAGGGGAACAGACAAGGATGTCCCTTGTCCCCACTCTTATTTATTATCATACTAGACATGTTAGCTACCATCAGAAGGCAAAGGAAAGAACTCAAAGGCATTCGCCTAGGGAAGGACAAGGTGAAACTATCATTATTTGCAGATGATATGATTTTATATATGGAAAACCCCAAAAGCTCCATAAGGGGAGTACTGTAATCAATAGAAGAGTATGGCAGAGGGCAGGATATTAGATCAACAATCAGAAATCTCTTGAACTACTATGTACATCAGATCAGACTACAGAAGAGGAAATTTAAAAAGTGGTGCCCTTCACAATAGCCAAGCTCAAATTGAAATATCTAGGGATATACCTGACATAAAGAACACAAGATCTAAAAAAAGAACAAAAATCTGTGTGATAAAAATTACAGAACACTATTACAAGAAACCAAGAATAATCTCCACAAATGGAAGAATATCCCATGCTTGTGGATCGAAAGACTCAATATATTAAAGACTCCAGTTCTACCCAAGGCACTATATAAGTTTAATGAAATTCCAATACATTTACCCTCATCTTTCTTCAAAGAAATGGAAAAAATTATTACTAGCTTCATATGGAGAGTGAAGATGTCCAGAATTAGCAGAGAACTTCTCAAGGAGAAGGACACAGTGGGAGGGCTTGCTTTACCTGACATTAGCACATACTGTACAGTCACAGTGGTCCAAACAGCATGTTATTGGCACAACGATGATACTCAGACCAATGGAAAAGAACTTAAAACCCAGAAATCAAAACATCAGCATACAGACAACTGATCTTTGATATGGATCCCAGGAATATCAAATAGGAAGCAGGTGACCTCTTCAACAAGTGGTGCTGGAAAAAATCAAAAAACAACAAGTGTTGGAGGGGCTGTGGAGATTCAGGAACTCTTATTCATTGTGGGTAGACCTACAGATATGTACACCCACTATGGAAATTTATTTGATGATATCTAATACAGATGGAAATTGAGCTACCATATGACCCAGCAATCAATCCCTCTACTGGGCATATACCTAGAAGAGGCAAGAAACAAACCATGGCTAGACATCTGTGCTCAACGTTCATCACAGCACAGTTCGCAATTGCAAGGAGTTGGTAACAACTCAAATTTCCATCAACTGATGAATGGATTAAAAACACGAAGTACTACACATTGCTGAAAAGCAGTGATTAGCACATGAAGCTCATCATTGCCACATGGGAAGAACTGGTGGAAATTATGCTAAGTGAAGTAAGTCATATGCAAAAGAACATGTACAAAATGAGTCAGCTGAGGTAGGTAAAAAAAAAATTGCAAAAGAGACATAGGGAAAAAGCTACTGTATACAGAAATTCCTGGGGGAAGGCCCAGGTATTATGGCAGGGGTCAGACCAAAGCCAGGATTACATATGGTAGCCAACTGCGATGGTGGGAGGCGGGGGGCAGCAGGCGGGGAGAATGCAATGTGTATGAGAGGGAATGGGGCACTAACCCACCCAAGAGGAGCATATTGCTTATATCTCCACAGGGAAAGAAGGACCAAACTTAAACCCAGGGTTCCAGAATATGAATGCATCATGATGGCTGGAGGGGGTCTGAGGGCCCAACCCTAATCTCAACTATGTGGACAGCCGCTTATCCCCTGGGTCAGTCTGAGTAGACTAGAGGAGCAAATTCATAGACATGCATATAGTTATAAAGGAATGGTTTATATATAAAAGGAATGGAACATTGAGAAAACATCTTAACCCATCCAGTTCAAAGTCAAAAGTCCAATATTAGCCCAGATGCTGGATACCAGTCTATAATGTCTCCTTCCAACTCACAAAGTCACAGGTCAGTGGGTGCAGAATCCTGGTGCTGGCAGGGACTCCCTCATGGCTTCTCCAGCTTCAGAGGTCTGGTTCCATTAGGGCAAAGTCATGTGGTTTCTCCTCCGGTCCCTGCAGCAGTTTGGACTCTGCCATCTTGTCTTGTCCGTAATTCATTGTCTCTAAGACTAACTCCTAACAACTGGTGAGATAGCTTCTAATCTCCACAAGGGAAATATTGTGAGATTTCCCAGATGTATCAGGAAAAAGCCATGACTACACACAGGCCTCATTGGCTACTCAATGGTTATCTCCAGACTAACAGGCTAGACTCCACCCTACATCTCAATCATGAAATTGACATAAGCACATGACTGCCACATCCCCCCCAGAGGTTTGCTTTAGAGGAACACACTGAAGCTGCAGCTTGGGGAGTGGGATATGCCTGACCAGAGCACACGGGAACAAATGAACGGGGAGGAAGACAGTGTGTAGTACATCCTGGACCATCGAGCCATGAGGTCGACATCCCCACTCAGAACAGCCAATGCACAGAGAGAACCATATGGCTGGTCCCACTATGAAACATAGTGTCCCTTGCTGACCCAAAACCCAATGTATCTTCTCTGACTCCACCACACCATGGCAAAACACTAAGGGTGTACAGCAGAAAATGGAGTTCCTGAGGGAATGCCAAGGATATGACAGGGCCAGGGTATGGCACTCAATCAGGTGACATTACTGGAGGTCAATGAATAAACCTTGAACTATTTACAGGTTTTTATTTTGTTATTATTATTTTTATCATATATATATATATATATATATATATATATTTGGGCATTGGGGTTTTTTGGTTGTTGTTATCATCGTTTTATTTTCTTTGGTGGCTTTATTTTAGGATGTCTTGGTTTTTCATACATATTATTATTTCTGCAGGTCTATCTAGATAAGATAGACTGAATGAACAGGTTGGAGAAGAAAACAATGGGACTGATGGTTCTGGAGAGACATGGGAGATGGGTATGTGGGAGAAAGGAGGTGGGATAAGGGAACAACAAGTGATTCAAAATCAGTGAAAAAGTGGGTATGAGAGGACTGATAGGGACTGATCATTAGTAATGTAACTGAAAGAAATTACTGAAACTCAAATGGAGGCTAAGCATGTTAGTAGGATAAGACGAAAGTAAAATGAAAATAGTGGGAAAAACTGAGGGGTTAAAGGACAATTATAGAGGTCTGAATACAGACATGTATATAGTTGAATATATTTATATATGATGATGGGGAAATAGGTCTATTTCATATACTTATAGGATTAATATTAAGACAGCAGGTGGGCATTGGGCCTCCTCTCAAGTACTTCCTCAATGTAAGAACACTTGTACTGATGATATGTATTAATAAGTAAAAGTTTTTAAGAAAGCTGATGGTGCCTGACTATCAAAGAATATAGAGTCTGGGGTCTTAAAAGCTTAAAAGCAAACAAGCAGCCATCTAGCTCAGAAGCAAAAAAGCCCACATGAAAGAAACCCATCGCTTATGTAACCATGAAGTGTTGAATGAATCCAGTGTCAGACATCAAAGAACTAAAAATATATCATTGTAAATGAGGCAGAGTACAGATTAGGGACCTAAAGTCCATTTGTAGGTGAAGTGACATCCCTTTATAGAGGAGTCACAGGGAAGAGACAAGCTAGTCAAAGTACAGTGTAGCAAGAACGAAATATACAACTTTCTTCTAGATCTTAAATGCTTCCTCTCACCCACTATCATGATCCAAATTCTACCTTACAATTGCAGCTAGACCAGGGGTTGTGCACTGAAGCTGGAACCCTTCAGGACCAGTGGTGAGAGTGGTGATACCAGGAGGTTGGAGGGAAGGTGGAGTAGAAAGGGGGAATCAATTGCAGGGATCTACATATAACCTTCTCCCTGGGGTACAGACAATAGGGAAGTGGGTTAAGGGGCACATCGGACAATGTACGATATGACAAAATAAGGATAATTTGTAAATTATTAAGGGTTCATGAGGGAGGGGTTTTGGGGAGACTGATGAAATGTGGGGAGCTGATACCAAGTGCCTCAGTAGAAGGAGGATGTTTTGAGAATGATGATGGCAATAGTGTCAGGCAGGGTTCTCTTAGAGAAATAAAAATCAGGACACTAGTAATTCTTTTTATATACTCATATATAACAAAGGGTATATAAGAAACAGTTAACTATCTATAGCTCTATAGCGCACTTCTTGAGTAATCACCTCGGCCTCACCCTTAGGAGCTTTCCTTGCCTTAATTTCAGTTATAGGTCTAGCAGAAACTATCAATGGTGAGGGTGTTTCCTGGGTGTTCTCAGCACTATGTTGTAAGTCATTTCCCTCAGGCAATGGTAGAGATGCAGCCCCACCTGGCGTTTCACCTTGAGTAGGTTGGTTGATCTGCTCAGGTGTGGGTTGCTTTGTTGATAATAGACTACTGTCTTCAGCTGGGAGGGGCAGCTCTATTGACTGGACTGGTTCACTTGTTTCTAATGGTGGCATAATATCCTCTTCTGTATCATCAGCCCATATATTCCGATCCCATGTTTCAGGGTCCCAATTTTTTCCTACCAATGCCCTCACTTTGGCTTCGGACACTGCTCTAGATCTGCCATTCAGCTGACGTAATTCAGCCACTCGCATAATGAGGCTTTGGACCTGGTTCTCAGCAATATCGGCTCTTTTACTACTGGCAAGAAGGCTTTCCTTTGTAGCACAGGCCGATGCCTTCAAGTCCGTGAGTCTGCACTTAAGGCATGCTTCTGAGGCTCTGAGGCAATCCCTCTCCTTAATCACATAGTCCATTATAAGGAGGACCAGCCAACCAGCTTCCTTATACTTGGCATCTTGACAAAACTGCTGGTATATGTCAGACATATGTTCTCCCAGAGCCTCTCCTGTAACCAGCACCCCATCCATCGGTGCTCCTATTTTAGTTATTAGCTTTGCTATTTCATGCCATGGACTAGTAGGATTGGCAAAATTACCCATGTCTTTAGGTGTAGAATTAGCATCACCAGTGCTCTTAAGACTAATCAGATTGGAGAACCAATCAAGGAGACCCATGTTTATGATTTTGTTTCTCTAGAAGCACTCCTGGTACCACTTGTGTCAGGCAGGGTTCTCTTAGAGAAATAAAAATCAGGACAATAGTAATTCTTTTTATATATTTATATAAAATGAAAGGTATATAAGATAAGAAGGAAACGGTTAACTATCTATAAAGCAGTACAGATTGCTCGGTGCAACTCACTTGCATGAGGCAACTAGAAGACTGGCAGTCCTTCAAGTCTTGAGGGCCGCTGAGTAGTTCTCTGTAGAGCAATCCAGGCTATCTGGTCACAGGCAGCAAACAGCAGAGCAGGTCGCCAACAGTCAGCCAGATGACAGAGTCCAACAGTCCCCAGCTCAAGAGATACATATCCCAGGAGCGTGGCAAAGTAGGGCTTGAAGGATCCTCAACTCACAGCAACACAGTTCACGATTAGGTGCCCCATGGGTAGTGTTGCTTTGGAGTCCGAGGCACAGGACGAACAAGGCAGTTCTCTGGTCTGAAGATCCGGAAGCAAGAGAGAGGGTGGGACTCGCCGAGCCCTTCCTATCTCTGCCCTTCAATTCATCCCGTGTGTTCATTGGCCGTGCTGTCACAACAGACCCACCAATCTTCTGTGGCCATGTTGGCATAACAAACCTACCCATCACAGCAATGAATGTACAAATGTAGTCTGTATGCAATTGATATATGTTCTGAGCATGATAAGAGTTGCATGAGTCCCCAATAAAATGTTTTTCAAAAAAACAAAGCAAGGCCAAATATCAAATTCTAATAACATTCAAAGACCAGTGGCTTAAAGTATATTTAGAAGTAATGACTTTGAACAAAAGGGAACTCATTCTCTGTCATATTAAAAGACTAATCATAGTGTTGCCTGAGTGTAGACCTTGAGAGAAAGAAGAATTACAATTTTCATATAGTGTTATTAAGAAATGGTGGTCAGATATTCTCTCCAAAGACTGTTGTGTTATACAGCTAGGACCAAACAAAATGAATTCTCACCACCCATGTTCAATTCCTAGCCAGTGCACTTTTTACAGATACCACAAGCCCCTGGAAATTTCATGTTACGATGATATTGAATAGGTGTCAGGGGACCTCCCAGACTAGGAAGAAAAGTTTGTGATAGATATTTGTGTGTGCCAACATGGCCAGTGAAGATAGATAGGTGTGCTGTGCCAACATGGCCAATGAACACATGTGAGATTAATTGAAGAGAAGATATAGAAATGGCTCAACAAAGCTTGTCTTTCTGCCTCTTGCTCTTGTATCGTTGGACAATCATGCAGCCAGCTGCCTTGCTTGTCCTGTGCCTCGATTTACAAGCTATGCTACCTGTGGGGCACTTAATCAGTGGACTGTGTCACTGTAAGTCAAGATTCCTTCAAGTCTTGCTTTGTCACATTACTGAGATTTACATCTCTTAAGCGGTGGACTATCTAACCCTGCCATCTGGCTGACTGTTGGTGACCTTCCTTGCTGTCTGCTGCCTGTGCTCAGATAGCCTGCATTTCTCTACGGAGGATTTCCTGGCTGCCCTCAAAACTCCAAGGAGTGCTAGTATTATATTATATATTAGCTGTCTCAAGCAAGTGAGTTGCACTGAGTCATTCTTTACTGCGACTAATTGTTTATTTTTTATGTTAGATATCTATTAAGTATATATAAAATTATTAGTGTTCTGGTTCTATATAGCAGAGTCATGAAGAGAAAGTCAAAATAATAAAACTATGTGTGAGTGACATCCATCTATTGACCAAACTTCTTGCTATGCAGCATAATAAATATCCATATTATTTAGTTGGATTTTCTATGAGCTCTTCCTGAAACTATTCAGAAGTAAATGTGAAGACATGAGAAAACCATAGCCTCTATGCTCGATACTCTTGATACCAACAGGCAGTGTGTCCCTGCTTTCGAATTTGGTGTCTGCTTTCCCAGAGGAAGAATCTGTTTACTACCACAGGAGTCTAAGTGGATAATAAAACACAACAGAGTACTTCAATATTTCAGATTACTCATTTTATACAATATATATTTGGCAAGAATTTTAAATTACTTAGTAAAGGGAGCTGCACAGAAACACAAATTATACATTTGGTTAATAACAGCCTTGCTTTTATAACATAATAATTTCTTATAGTCATTTTCTTTGTATTCTTTCCACCACTACCTGGTTCTTCACATGATTTAAAACTGAATACAGGTACTCTCCAAATTGCAAGGCGTTGTTCCAATTACTCCATAGTAAGTCAGTTCTGAAATAAGACAAATAAGTATTTTACCTTTTAGTTTCTATTATTATGTCCCCTTATTATCAATAGCTTTATAATCTAATATTTATTTATTTAACGGAAGACTGGAAATTTACATATGTGAAGCTACAGGTAGGTTTCTAGCCATTAGTAAACAAAATACACTCAGATGTCCAAATTTCACTCTAACCAGGGTCCAGACCAGAGTCTGACCAGGGTAGCATTTTTGTCAGTAGAGGGAATAATAATTCAATATGTGTGGAAGGTTTTGGATCTTCTGGGTTACTGTTTAGGAATGGGGAACAGTTTCTCATCCAAAAATTAGTGAGAACTCCTTTGTCCTTTTCTTTTTTCCCTCCTTCTATTCCATGCCAACATCTCACTGCTTCCTGAATCCGCCTAATGTCTTTAGCAAAACATTTAGTGCTGAGTCCTTGTTAAAAACGAGAACTGTAACTCCTGAGTCAGTTCAGGAAATACTCCAGCTAATCCTTCGACTATGAATTTTTTGGACAACGTCCCTCAGAGTTTTTCCTTTCAGCATGTCTTTCCTTTCCCAAATCCTTCAATTTCCTGCTCTTTGCATTTGCTTCTACTTCACCATAATGACTGTTCCACATCTGTGACAGCAAGATCTATTCCACGTCCTTGCCTTAATCTCTTCCGTCAAATTATCCTTATCAAAATGCTTAGGACATGTTCACATTTTCCTTATCCATAACCTCTACTTTCCCCCATAGCTTTCTCCCAAGAAAATGTCATATACATTTACATTTAGCTAGTTAGCATGCCAGAGTCTGGTTCATTATCGCTATTAACCAGACGAATCGCTTCACCAACCAGGAACGGCCATGCACCACCACCCGTGGAGTCGATTGCTACCTGTTTTGGGGAGTAGAAAGCCTCACAGAGAATGTGATGGTTTGGAAATTCTGACCTTGAGCATCACAGACCAAAACAAACCGCCACGCCAGGAAGGCTCCTTGGACCCTACATATACAGTTCTGTCCTGTCCTGTAGGGTCTCTATGAGTCAACACCTACTTGATAGCAGTGATTTTAAATTTTGCTTTAAAGGATTACCTGTATTGTAATTGCCTGTCTTATTACACCATGGAATCAGGAGTTTGGGAAAAGTAAAAAATAAAATTTAAATTAAAATCTCAAATTCTCAAAGAATCAAAGGATCTTTGCACTCTGAAGTCTGAATGAACTCCTGAAAATCTTGTCTGAGATTATCTTTAAATCTAAACCCAAACATATCCCCAAAATCTTCTTAAACCCAAACAATAATTTAAGTTTGACTAATAAAGAATGCTTGACTTAAAAAAAAAGAATGTTTGACTTGAGTTCTGTGGTACTTTAAGATCCATCTATTTGGGATAAACTAGAAAATAGTAACTCTAAAAATTAGGAAATTTAAGGACTAATGGGTTTATGCTAACAGCGGAGAAATAGTTTGGGAATTACAGGAGGGTACGGATGGTTGCAAATGTAAAGGATATAATTCATGTTACTAAACTGTACTTGTAGAAATCATTAAATAGGCCTACGGTCTGTGCATTTTCAGCAACAAATATAAAATATATTATAAAATAATGAAAATTAGTAAACAGAAATTAATGTAAGTATTCATCTGATTGCACCACCAATTTGATATTTATATTCTTTGTACATTCTTTGTTTGCCTCACTGACAAACATAATGATAGAGAATTCACTGCTTAGTTTGTCATCAGGCAATTGTGATCCATACAACATTTTTTCATTGAAAGGAAACAAACAAAACCTTTTCCTGTATACTTTACAAATGACATTAATTCTGTTCACTAGGACCAACAAAAATCAATAATTCCCTATTATCCAGTTGATTCTGACCTACAACAATCTATAGGAGAGCATAGAACTGCTGCAAAGGGTTTCCAAGGAAATACACTTTACGGAAGCAGATTGCCACATATTTTACCAGCAAGAAGCTAGTGGCTTCAGCTGACAGCCCTTCTTTTAACAGGCTAGTACTTACCTGTGCCTCCAGGCAACCTCCGGAACGATGTTGTTAAGCAGCTTTGAGAGGGTTTCCTACTGATAGTGCCCCATATGCTACAAAATGAAGTTGTACCCATGCCTTTTTCACAATAGTTGCTATCATGGAACCCATTTGAAAAATCATTGTTATTAGGGACTCATACAACTCATCACAATCCATACATCGATTCATTGTGTTAAGAACATTTGTATATTTGTAGCCATCATCATTCTCAAAACATTTGTTTTCTACTTGAACCCTTGGTATCAGCTCCTCATTTAATTCCATGTAGGTTTGAAACACTACAATAATTTGGAGACTTCTCCTAGCTTAAGTAGCTGGGGTGACAGACAAACACAAGTTCATCAGGAAGACCGCAGGCTATAGTGGAAGATGCATTCACTGTCACCAGATCAGATTGTGGCTGCAGAAGTAAATTAAATCAAACAGACCACTGACTCAAATCCAAAGATCCAAAGGTTTATGAGCATGATGCAAGATCCAGTCCATCAAAAGCAAAGCAAACTTTCCCACAATGTTCACTTATTTAGAAGGTAGGCCCCAGCTCCATGGAAAATTCCTTTCAATTATTTCGGGCCTATGACCTGAGTAAAGGGATTCCTTTGTACTCAATCTTCTTACAACTGGTTGGTTGCTCAAAGCTGATCTCATTATGAAGTCTATTAAGGTGTGTGAGGTCACATCATGAGGAATTTCTAGGTGTTAACTGCCAAACCACTGAGAATTTTGGCCATATTGACACAAAGCTTAAACTATCACAAAAATTTCAAAATATAACTGACTGAATGAAAAATAAAAGATCCCCCCCAACATATATCGAATATTTCTAAAGCCAGGATTAAAAGAAAGTATAGTTCTAAATTCTGAAGTAATTAAAAATGTAAATAGAAAATCTATAATGCCAGTTTCCACTCTGAAGCTATAGGAAGATCAAAGCAAACCCAAAGTCATCAGATATAAATAATAAGATGAGAAAAATTGATTAAATAGAAAATATTAAAACTAGAAAAAGCAATAAAAAAGAAGCTGCTTTAAAAAATGTAAACAAATTTGATAAACCTTTAATTGAAATTCCAAAGGAAAGAAAGGAACAAAATTAACAAAAATCAGAAATGAAAGAGATTATGTGTGTAAGGAAGAGTGTAAGATAATGATATTACACATCCTAAAGCCTTTAAGTCTATGAAAGAATATCATGAACAAACGTATGGCAAACTACAAGGCAACCTAAAAGAAATGGGCAACTAATTAATTGAATTCAGATAAAAATTTGTACATAGCCGAAAGAGAAAATCTGCCTATACCTGGAGAAAGTGATACAAATCACCAGTCAAAACCACCTGAACCTTTGTGAGAAAATGTCAGTTCCCAATTTTTTCTTTGTAATAAAATTTTCAATTATTAAGTTTGCTTAAACATTTAAGGATTTAGACATTTAGAATAATGCAAATGCCACACAAATTGTTCCAGAAAGAGAGAAGTTTCTAAATTTTTGTATTGATAAAATAATAAAAAAGGTAGGTGGCTATATGGATTGAATTGAGTCTCTCCAGAATATATATTAAATTCCTGGTGTCTCCATCTGTAGATGCAATCATGTTTAGAAATATTGTTTCATTTGTTGGTACTGAGGCTATACTAGATACCCTGTGGTAGACAGGGATTAGGACAACTCCACTTATAAATCATAGAATATGCCAAGAGAGGTAGGAGTCACTCGCTCAGTTTGATAAATCTATATAGGAAAAGTAATGGGAATTCATAACTGAGATTGCGTCATGTTATGTAAACTCTTCCTTATCAAATAGAATCAGGGATTCTTCTTGGTCACATGATGACTACTCAGCCATGGTGAGGAAACCCATGCTACAAGGAAATGGTTGCAATGCCTAGGACCTGCGGTCAGCCCCTAGAAGACATCCCTCTCCTCACAAAGAAAATTAGTTTAGCCAAGTGAAAATTTGGTCTGCCAACAAATGAAATGCACTTGGAAACAGATATTGCCCCCTATGCCACCACATGAGAAGGCATCTAGTAGGTAATTTAATTGGAGCCATATGAGATTCTAGGAAGAGGCACTGACTCATAAGCTGTTGGAACCACAGAAATTATGGGCCTCCCTAATTTCCCTCTAACTGAAATTGAGGGATTGGACTAATCTGCTGATCAGACAATGTTGTAGAGATGGCTAGACTAGATTAAAATGATAAATCTGACTTGAATGGTTGAAACTTTGCCATCTGATCTCTTTTTTTGATACTCTTTGTGTTTTATCTATTAATACTTTCTGGATTTTTGCATAATACTTCTGTGATATTTTGTCATTGTTGGTAGCCTTCTTGACTCTCTGCTATGCATTTTTCCATCTATGTACATTTTCTAATTTTCTCAGTATATGATACCCAAGATAGATGAATCTATAGAGACAATAACTGGATTAATAGTTCCTGGGGTGCATGGTGGGGGAACTGGGAGGGCAGAATAATGGGAAAATGATAGCAAAGAGTCCAAGAACAAATATTTATGTTGGAATTTTTGCATTGGTACTGGACACAGAATCAAACAACAGCAGTGGCAGTGTGCCTTCAGACCAGAAAGTGGCAGTGCTCATTGGACACTCAGGTCAGTGTCTGTGAGTCCCATGAAACTTCAGGCAACTAATTTACTCAGAACCCCATTTTTTTCAGATAACTGCAACAGCTTGTTTATAGATGCAGACAATGGAATTTCGAGTCTGGCAATTGTAGCCAAAAGGAAGAAAAAGTATTATAAGGTAACACTGACTCATGGGCCAAAATACAGCAATGATTCTTCTGTGGGAACAATCACCACATTTTTGCTGTTTTGAAATTCATCAGGGTTTAGTTTCTTTTCAAAATAGCATATCAAACATATGATGCCTGTTAGATGTGACTTTGAAAATAATGATTCTCATGACACTGTAAGAAAACTGGTTTGGGGGAATACAGGGGATATTTAAAATGTGGTTTATTACTCTATAAATAGAATGCACTGTAAAGTTCATACTCAACGCTAGTGCATTCCTTGAAAAATTAATTATAACATGATAATCACTGAAACTTTTCTTTAATACTAGAAATGTGGAAACTTCTATGTGCTACACAAGTGCACTAAAAACATATATTTAAGATAAAAAGAATTCTTAATACAGGTTGAATGTCTAAATGAGACCAATAAGAAAAAGGTTCATTTTGGAACTCCCACTATACTTAGAAATTTTGAATTAAGGCTGCTTTAATGCCTAATGCTTACCCTTTATTGCTAGGATGGGAGTCCTTGGTGGCACGCAATGTTAAGCACTTGACTACTGAAAAAAGATGGGTGGTTCCAAGACACCTAGCATTACCTTGGAAGAGTCTCCTTCTAAAGGATCACAGTCTTGAAGCTCTATGGAACAGTTCCCAGGAGTCAAAATGGACTTGAAGCCAACGATTGCTTACTGCTTTCAGTGCTTTTTGTTTCTTATTATATTTAGTTGTGTGTTCCTTTCATCCTGGAGTTAGGCAATGCACCTCTGTGTATTCAAAGGGCATAAGTCTACTGCCATGTAGTAGTTGATTCTAACTCAAAGAAAACAAAACCCACACTACTAGACAAGTAAGTGACATCACAATCAATGGAGAAAAAAAGTGAAGTCAGGGATTTTGTTGTACTTGGGTCCACAATCCATGTGACTTGAAGAACCAAAAAGCAAGGTTTGGTGATGAAGTGCCAAGTTCTAGAGAAAAGAAAAACGATCTCCCAATTTTATTATTATATCACACTAGTTCTGGCAGAGTCCAAGCAATAAACTAAGACTTAACAATGAAACACCTACGACCAAGGAGTCAGTTCTTCCCCTTTCTCCCTGAGGTGGATGAGCAGCTCCAGCAATGTGTGACCCAGGAACTTTGTCGTTAGCAGCCTAATGTGTGACCCACGACACTAGCAGGAAAAGTGTATCTGGGATGTGCCTTTCACCATAGCTATTTACACTATATATTGAGCAAACAATAAAAAAGCTGGATTACATAAAGATCTGGGTGTCAGAATTGGAGGAAGATTTATTAACAATCTTGGTTATTCACATGACACCACCTTGCGTGCATAAAGTCCAAAATTGAAACATTGGCTATTGAAGGTCAAACACTATTGCCTTCCATGTCCATTACAATCAATGTAAAGAAAATAATTTCTAAAACTGGACTAATAGCAATATGATAAACAAAAATAGAGTGAAGTTGTCAAGACATTCATTTTGCCTGGTTCCACAATAACTTCAAATGTAAACAGCAGTAAAGAAAATTGACATCTTGCTTTAATGCACAAGACTTCTTAATGGATTAACAAAGTGGCTGCAGTGGCTCCAAACAAAGCAATTTTGTGGATGATGCAAACCCAGAAACTTCCATCGAGTCAAGGCTAACAGATAGTGACTCCCTGTTGGGGAACCGTAACTGTTTACAGGAGTAGAAGGCCCAGTTTCTCTCCTACTTTCACCTAAAGCAAAGTAAAATGTAAAAACAATCACGTAAACCAAAACTTTGAGAAACTGATAGGGGTGGAGGTTGCATGGCGAATGTAATTATTATCACTGAAACAAAGATAATACTTCTGTCTAGCAAGTCTCATAATTACATAAAGAATAAAATGTTCATGCCTTATCAATTGAAGTCCATCTATGGGAAATATAGATCTTGCCTTTTTATCCAGCACTTGCCAGGAGGAAATACCTCATCTTTTTCTCTAAAGGAATCCACAGGCCTATACACTGAACCCAAAAATCAATGTAAAAATCCCGACATATCTTAGAAATAAGCTCTAAAAAGCCAATTAAGAATTAATGGCAGTTATTTTCAAGTCACTTATCGTTCCTAATGCTTACCAAACCATGTTATTTCACAGCCATTATGACAATGTTCAGAGGAGTTACTTATCTTTGGAAGCTTAGATATGTGAATTCCATTTCTTCACTAATAATGACAAAAGCTTTTTTTCTTTCCTTTTCTTGAACAAGCATATTCAAGAAAGGCTGAGAATGATAGTATCATTACCTTGAAATACCACAAAGAAGATTAGATACTTCTCGCATGAATCTGTGTCGAAGAATGAAAAGGAAAAATCAGTAATAACATAACATAGAAGAGGTAAAAAATGAAAATTAAGGAAGCAGGAGAGAGAGAGCCCGAAAAGAGGAAGAAGGGGCACAGAAACATAAACAAGAAGAAGGGAAGAAAGCAGTCATGGGGAGACAGGGGGGAAAGAGGATCTAGAAGCTAGAGTGCCATTTATACCTACATATGTCTTACAAAAATTCAAATCTATGTATGTGTTATAAAAATATCACGGGATTCAAAGATCCTAACTTATTTTTTAAATCAAAAACATACTCAAATTTAGTGGCCATGAGTTTCAATTAAAAGTTTATGAGAAAAAGTATTGCAATATATTAAGAGGCTATATACTATGATATAATACTATTAGTGTAGCTTTAGATTAACCATAAACTCATTTAAATGGTTAAGGAATAAAATTAGAGAACATTTGAATGCCAATGAATGTAAAGTTTCCATTGGTACATACTTTTTATTTCATTAATTGCTATTTCAATGCAATTCTTAAAAAAGATAAAGATATATTCCTTAAAATTGAATAACATGTAGGAAATATTTCAATACAATGCTTATATGTGTAAGTTTTTTCAATGTTTGGGGGGTGGTTAGAAAACTGTTTGAGATCATTTTTCTAAGCTTTATTTGTCCTAGAAGATGTATATGTAATTCTAGCATATCCAATCAGTAAAGGACTCAGAAAAATCTCACTGAAGGGTTGGAGTATTTTCTAAAGACTATTTTCCTATATGCCTTATCCATCATCTATAATTCACATCTCCCTTTAATAAGTCCACTTAGGGTGTGGGATAGAGTGCAGCTTGTGGCCAAGCTGGCACCTTCTGATGTCAGATCTACCACACCCTAAAAAAATACTTTAAGTTACACACTTTTTGAGCTTCAATATCATAAAAGGATATTAACATTGGTTGTTTATAAGTCAAAGTGGTTTTACAATAACCCTACAGGATAAAGCTGATCTGCTCCTTTGGTTTTTCAAAATTCTAAGTCTTTACAGCAAAAGAAAGTCCCACAGCAGCCCCCCTCTGAACCCACTGCACCATCAAGGGCTCCTTAAGTACAAGTGGAATCAAGATTAAAATTGTAACTAATCAATGCAAATAATCAAAACACATTTCTTGAAAGGGATGGGTGAGTGGGTGGTTGGATGAATGGACAGACAAGTTTAATGTCAGCATATTGAGAAGCTTAATAAATATTTGTTTTTTTTCACTCTAAGAATTATTTCATTTTTTTAAAGGTACAGTCAAGTTATCTCTATTCATAAGTTTCTATTTAGCCCATGTATGCAAGACAGAACAACTTCTGTCAACGTCAGAAACAGTTAAACATGCTGCAACAGTGTGCTTCACTTACTGTTAGGTCCAGTCAGTTTCACTGTATAGAGAGTGATTTCTACAGCCAGTCAGTAAGCACTTCTTGTTCAAGTCTCCACCACTAAGGAGCCTAATCTAGTGGCTGTGAAGATATGAGCAAAGGGATTACCTTTGCTAATGTGGATGGGCCTTATCAAACCCATTGAAACCTTTAAGAACAAAAGTTGAATTTTCCACAAAGAAAAGGAGTTTTGTGTCAATATGAGTACTGTTGGAGTTTTCAACCTTCTTCCTATCAAATGGATATGAAAAGTGCGGGAGCTTGTAGCCTGTCATTTAACTTTAAGCAGTTTGCACTTGTCAGCCTCCAAATTCAGTGTGAAAATTCCTTTAAACTTCTCTCTGTTATACATATATAACTATATGAATATATATCGATCTCCACATTTTCTATGACTGCTCTTAGGTCCAGCTGATCTTCTTGCGTCGGATCCAGTTTCTCTTTTCTTGATACTGTGGAAGCGGCTAGCTGTTTTTTGTTTGATTTATTCGAATTAGGTGGCATTTTCCTTGGTTTTGTGGCCCTGGGGTCTCTCTTTAGGAGGGTGGTCTTATAGCTTTCCTCAGGAACTGTTTGCAGCTGGGCTTTGCAGATCTGATGGAGTGTGTTGGCTGAGCAGGGGAGTGGGTTTAGGGGATGGGGTGGGAGTTGGGTGATCTGTTCCTGGCTAGGGGCACTTGCCACAGATAGGTGGGAAAAATCCTCTAGTACTCTGGGGTGGGGAGGACCCGCTGGCTGTTTACCCAGGGGACAATGTAAAGCGGACCTCTCTGTCCTGGGTCTCGGGGCAGGTGCCCTGAACGGGCAGTGTCTGTGGGGAGTGCTGGGGACTGTGGGGAGTACGGACATTCCTTTCGCTCCTGTTAGAAAGTGTGGCCCAGGGGGACAGGATTGGGTTTAGGGGATGACTTGATTTTATCCTGGGCAGTGGTGGTGCCCTTAAGGTGCGCTTGGGCATGGGCCTCCGGGGTGGGGGAGGGGCTGGCCCACCGTTGCTCTGGGGACACAGGAGTCCCTGGGGGCGGGGAGCGAGAGGTGCAGGTCTGTGTGGGGCGTCCCCCGGGCACTCTGGGCATCTTGGCGTGGGAAGGACTGGTCAACGATTGCTGATTAATTGCGGGTCCCTGATCTCAGGGTCGCAGAGCAGGTGCCTTGGATTCCACAGGCACAAAGAACCCGCAGCGTCTCTCCCCTTGTCCGTGGGCAGCGCGGGCACGCGGGTCGAGCCTGCTCCTGGTTGAGAGGAGAGCTCTGAGCTTTCCTGGAGTCATAGAACCCAATATGAGAGCCCCACCCTTCCCCGTGTCACCCCCACTCACCCATCTCGAGGAGCTCCGGGTGTGGGCTTCTATATGAATATATATATCATAGTTCTTATTATCTGTTCTACAGTTCAGGAGACAATGCTTAATTCAGATACTTTTATCTTTCAAATAGACAGCCCCAAAACTCCATTCCAAACACAGGTTGAAGGTTCAGGTTCTTAGTCTTCTGTGATGCAAAACCAAAGTTGGTGGTGATTGACACTTCAGATATTTAGATTAAAGAATTAGTCTATCTACAATTAATCAATTAATCTTTTCTCTCACTTCTCCAAAAACTGTACTTTAGTCCCGGGTATAAACCTTCCTTTCAAGAAGTACACTACTTTTAAAGCAAGTATCTAAGTATATGCCTCCAATTCCCTAAGAAAGCAATCATGAATAAAGCATAATATTGACACCAACTTCAAGTCTGTGATTTCACAAGGAGTTCTGCAGACTTTCCCATTCGATGTTCTGAAACATATCTCCCCAAAGGCTGAGTTGCCCACGTTAGATATATTCTACAACTCAACTTTGGCTCTCAGTGTTTTTACATGCAACTTGATTTCTCCTACTGGCTCCTACTCCTTCACTTTCTGCATATTTTATAGTTTGAAGAAAAGTTCTAAAATGTTTATAGGGTTATGGATGAAAGTAATATCATAGAATATGTAACAAGTTTACATATTGCTTCCTTCTCATTTTATCTTCTCTATATGTGCCCAGATTATTTTCTTCTGCCTTCTGAACACTTCTCTCCTAACACAACCTCTCATTTCTATAAGCAACCACTGAACTATAATCCAGTTCCTTTTCTCACCAGCCTTCAGAACTTATTTGTATGGCACCTCTAAAGTTTCCCTACACTCAGCTTAATCCAGAGGTGCTAAAAACCCAACAGTTCAATGTCTTCCTTTCTTCTCAATCAGTGAGGCAAAGAAGCAACAAAGGGCATTGAGAAAACACACGAACCAAATTACACCTTGAACAAACTACAATTCAGGTTCAGATTGGGATCAAAAGTCAGTCCTGCTGTCATATATTTGAGGCTATTTTCCCAACCTTATTGCAAAACAACTTAAAAATGAAAGACATTCTTTAGTCAATTGCTTAAAAAATAAAATGAGTTTTCCTTTGCTCACTGTTCATGCTATTGAAAAGCACATGCTCATATCCATGTTAAAATATTATAAAATCAAAACAGAATTGTTTTATTTAAATTATTAGCAAAGCAAATAATTAGGACTTGCAAAGGGAATAGTGGTAAGCCCCCTTTCTGAACAGCCATTTTCCTGATGACAGGTTTCATGTTTGATGTAGTCTTTCCATTTGTGGAAACTAAAGGGTTTTTTTTCCCCCACAGTATCTGCTTACCTTCTCCAGGAGGTGGTCCAATTGTTCATATGGTTCCATTGATGCTCCTTATCCCCAGGAAAATTGTTTGGAATAAAATTAAAGAAAGCTGAAGCTTTGAAGAGTTAGGACCCTCAAATAAGCAACTTACAACTTCTACTTCAGGTTGCCTGCATAGAGCCTTTAGTATGCAATGGCAGAGCTGCTTCTCATTTGCATCAGTGTGCAACACAAGGTCAAGAACCTGGAGTGGATCCTGTTTCTTGTTTTTCTAATGCATATTTTCTCCATTTTTAATTATAATTTGGAATTATGTTATTGTCTGAAGAAAACATGAAATATAAGAACAAGCTGGACAAATAAAGAAACCTGCTTAATGAAAAGCATGAGAAGAGAATTAATGAAGTATTTTGGAAGAGTTGAGACTGAGACTATCTCTATTTTATTGAATAACAGGCAAAGAGCTTATCCCATCTGAAAATATTCCCATCTTTGAATGTTTAAACACCAGGTATGTAAAATTTGGAAGCATCAATGTGTAGTTCATGCAGCCAAAGCTTCTAACTCCCACTGAATGGTCAATCCTGATAAGAAGATACTGAGAGTATTCCATGGTGAGTAATTGGGGACAGAATTTCATGGGGTGCACACTTGCTATGTATAAAATGAGACCTCGGAGAAGCCAGAAGGTGGCAATATCACAAGGTGGCAAAACAACATACCATGAAATGCTTCTCAACTGCACTAAATAACTCTGTATTCCAAGCAGTGTTATTGTCCTTGCCCCCCAGTCCAAGGGGTGGGACCCAGGGGCTCTTATTCCTGGCATTTCTCTGTGTGCTATCACTCCGACACTCTCCCCCTCTTTACAAAATTGCACATTATTCTTAAAAGGTCTCCCTTAATCAGTATTCACCCATTTGTGAGTATGTGTAAGGACTGGAGGAAATGGTAGATGATAGATTGATTGATTAATTATAGATAGACTAATTCTTTAATCTACATATCTGAAGTGTCATTACGTAACACAGTTAACCTATCCTTTAGTGACACCTTTGTTATCAACACTGTGTTGTCCTTTTCATCCTGATTAAACCCCAAACTGACATTAACCTTGCATTTGAAGAAATCAATTTTTTGTCTATCAAATATTAGTACACATGTCTTCAGTGCTGCAAGTAGGCATTTTGGGGAATATGATCCCTTCCTTTAATCTACCAAAAAACACTACCCTACTTTTCCATTAAAATAGAATTAAGCAACATTATAAAAGAACAGAGGAACAGAATTGAAGAGATGTTAGCCTGAATTAGTATATTCAGCAGACAAATTTATTGATTACAACTTAAAAGAGAAACAGATGAGGAAAAATGCAAAAGAGATAGGGGAAAACGTGAGAATATTTGTGACACAACCTTTGTCTTAAAGGGATTCCAGAAGAGGAAAAAGCTAAAAAATTCACACAAAGAATATTACAAGAGTTTCTGTGAGAGAACTTTCCTCAAGGTCTAAAAGAGAAAGCCGAGAGAACCCCAGTCAGGAAAGATCCCCAAAGGACCTCCCTTTGACCCTATTCCCTGCTTATTTTAGTCAAGATGTCTAACATAAATGACATGGAAAAAATTCGAAGAGCAGCTGTAGAAAAACAATCACACATACAATCAGTAGCAATTAGCATATTTCTCAGCATAAGTAATGCAGGCAAGAAGACAATGAAATGATGTATACAGAGTACTGGAGGAATGTGTATGACCTCTTTCCATCCTCCAACAGTGGAAGGAAAGAGATCATAAGAATCAAAGCAGAAATAAATGATATGGAAAGCAACAAACAAAATCAATAAGACAAGAAGCTGATTTGTTGAAAAGATTAACAAAGTAGACAGACCACAAGAAGCTTGCACTTGGAAAAAATTAATAAAATAGACAGGCAAATAAAGGTTAAGAAAAAGATGAAAATACCCATAAGAAAAAGTGAAAATATTGAAATTACAACAGATTCTTCTTGATATGATTGAATAATTGAACTATTGAATTGTATGATATGTAAATTTTGTGCCAATAAAATTGTTGGGGGAAAAGGTCATAGATATAGACAAGCCATATATATTCATCTGTTTATTTTACCTATGCTAAAATTGTGTATTTATTACTATTATGTATATCCTTGTACAAGGAGGAATTGGTATCAGAGCTTAAATTGTGAATACCTGGTAGGTAGAGAGCTATGGATGGCAGTGGAAATCCCAAATCCATTAGTAGGGTCCCACGTTGATTAAGCCTCTGATGAATTGCCACCCAATGTAGCTGAGGGTTAAGAATAGCCCTGCTACCAGACAGAAAGTATTGCAAAGTTTATTATGGCAGAAATAGTGAGACGAACATGTAATGTTTTATCTTGCCCATCTTAGTAGTTTTTTAATGTTTTTCTGCAAAGGAAATCCACCACATGTAAATATATAGCTACAATAACAATAACAGGTTGCTTGGGGGTATGGTAAAGTTGGCCAGGGAAAATGGTGAACTAATAACAATGAGTACAATAATAAAGGAAATGTTCTAAATCTGATTGTGGTAATGGTTGTACAACTCTTTTTGTTCTGATTTTACTTCAATTGTTGTTCCCTTGTCTCTGGGTTTGTCCCACCCCCCATTCCTTTCTCCCACCTCCACTTCTCCTGTATCCCCCCTGAATCATTCATCCAATTCTTTTCATCTCCGAATTTCTTATTCTACCTATCTTATCTAGATAGACATTACATTAGTAAGTGCAAAAACCAGGAAAAGCCAAATAAAACAAAAAAGGAAGTCAAAGTCAACAAAGCAAGAGTGAAAAGCAAACACAACATAATAACAAAAAGAAAGCCACTAATAAAAACAGAAAAGTCTATAAACAGTTCAACGTCTGTTTGACAGCCTTTCAAGTGTTTTCCTGTTGAGTCGGATGAGGTGCCATACTGTGTTCCAAGTCTACTTTTGATATTCCCCAGGGGTTTCATAACTCTGCTCCCTCTGCTGCTCTGCTGCATGCCCTCAGGGTGTCACCCCAGTGTGATGGGGCCAGACTGCACACTAGTGCCACCCTGTGTCTCCAGTGCTATCCTCCACAGCACATGGTTCAGTGAAGGACTCAATGTCCTATGGTAGGCCCAACCCTATAGTCCTCCACGTATGTTCTTTGCTCTGAGCTGGAACATCGTTCATGGAGCTTAGTGGGTGTGGATCTCCTGTCCTCCCTCTCTGTCCCTTTGCATTTCTCTCATGTGCTCTGATCCAAAGAGCCCCCCTTCCCTGTGCTGTGTATTAACCTCATACACTTAGTATTATACCCTATAATCATCCCCATAACATGACTTCCAAACACATGGTAACCATGTCCACTGTGGGATTGTCTGTGAGGGTCAATCAGTAGTAAGACTATTAGGGTGAGAGGCAACACGCTGGTTGAGACACAGACCAGATGCAACATACCAGATTTCTTTCTATATATACATAAATAAGCTTCACTTGTTTTACTTTTTTTTAAGAACTCAGCCTAAGACAGAATTTAGCTAAAAATTTCTGTACTCCTTTTCATACACAAACTTAAAATATAGTAGAAAGAATTAATATTAATTATTTGAGTCACTAACCATGATTTGGAATTGACTCCATGATATTCAGTTACATTGAATATGTCTGGGTGAAATTTTTTCCATGTGGAAGATAGCAACAAGATCTAACCCCTTTAGGTTATAAAAGTTATTCCTGAGTTCATAAAAAACTATCCTACATATTGGGGGATTTTCCTTCCAACCTTATAGTCTACAAACTGATGTGATTAAATACTAAAAGAGGATCAAATATACCTCGCTCTTGACCAAAAACAGAGTCATACACTGCATTTTCAGAAGAGCAACCAAAGTAGTCCATGCCTGAGTTGTGGCCTTGATTTGTAGCTTTGGAAAAAAAATTAGCATCGTAGGCCCTTGAACCTTGAACCTTGTTGGGAAAAACCTATAATCCACTCTTGACAATGAACCTATCATTAAAATTCTAGGATCTCAGACTTTTAGACTCTAAATTCTCAATTAAACAGACATACCCCATTTTATCTAGATCACTGAGTACCTACATGTTGGCCTTAAGTTAAGGCCTTAGACAACCTTAGGATTCTTAGGAATTGTACAGAAACAGAAAACTACAGAAGATAAACCATTTCTTTGCAAAAGCTCTGATTAAGCTAATCACTGCAGACAGTCATCCTGTGCATAAGGGAGCAAAACAAGAATAATTTTCTGATTTCTCAATACACTTTCTTCATCCTGTTACTGTTTACTTCCCAATTCAAATTTAAGGAAAAACAAACCTCTCTGATTCATTTTTCTCAGGCTGAAGCCACTCTTCAGAGTTCAATTCATTGTGAAATATGCCATTTTTTCCCTGCTAGTAAACATGCAAGAATTGTTCCTCTGCTAAGCACTGCATAAAGTATATTTCCTTTTATGAACACCTCTGGCACTTGCATTTCTTTGGCATAATCAATTCTAAACTTTATTCTTACAAATGTATCAACAGAGAGCTACCAGAAATTCAAGCTGGACTTAGAAGAGGACTTGAAAAGGGGAATATCACATAGAAAAATTATCTAAGACAATCAACTATATGAGTAAGAACACAGGACCCAGTTGAAAGGAAGGCTCATTAAAAACCATGCTTGCTGGAAGCAAACGTGAATCACTTGCTGATGAGGATTACAAAACAGCCTTCAATATGGGTTATTCTTCAACAGAATGGACACAAATTTCTGAACTGAACCAATGATCAACATCATTGTGAAAGAGAAGATATTGACATTTTCAGAGATTTTGTTTTATTTGAGTCCACAACCAGCACTCTTGGAAGTGACAGGCAAGAGATCAAATAATGAAATTCGTTGAGCAAAACTGTTGCAAAGGTTCTCTTTAAAGTTTTATAATGCAAAAGTATCTTTTTGTTCTTGATCCAAACTATGACATTTTCAATCACTTACTATGAATATAGCAAGTGATCGTCCATGGAAAAGACAGGAAGAAGACTAGGTGAAGCACAGTAAATCAGCCTCCAGTAAATAGTTTGCTTATTTTAAAATGCACTGTCTTTTAATAAAGAACACCCTATAAGTTTTGTTTAATCTTTGAACTATTTTTGCAGATAAAGCCAGTCTATTTGCAGTAGCCTTGGACAAGCTAATTAAATTCTCTACACTTAATTTTTGTTTTTAAGTAATGTGGAATAATAGTATTATCTCACTTAGAGAGTTACTTCAAGATGAAAGGATCTAAATCATTAAAACATTTATATAGACCTTCAATATATGTTCATGCCTCTTGGTTTTATAATTATATTATAATAATTACCTTTCCTTAGGAAGAAAATTTTGTGGATTATTTGAATACTTTTTTTTTTATAAATGATTGTCCCTTAGCTATTTGAATTATTTAAAAGAAAGATCAAGTGGGACCCAAAGCCATGTAAGGTGGAGCATATTATTTTCACTGATAAAACTAATTAGGGAAAATCTCAGTGCAGTACATTTTTTAGAAAGATTCCAGTCTATCCTGTCTAGGAACATGGCCTACAGAGTGTTGACATTCCCATTGAATGTGTATTTATTAGTTGCAGGATCCTGCAGGATTTCCCTACCCAACAAAGAGATTATTAGGCAGGAAGAGATGTACCATTTGCTATAGAATGTTCTCTGGTTTGTGTTATTTTTCCAGGACCATGTTCCACAAGACAATCCTGTGGAATGAAGGAAGTCTCACCAGGAAAGCTTGGGTGGACTGTACAATGAACTAGGTAAACAACTTCTTGGAAATAACAATTCCCGTATTAGTTATTGGTTCAGCTTTAGGGTCTTAGGTAAGGAAAAAACATTTTTCTCAACAGCAGGGAGGGGGATTTGCAGGGACAGAGGTGATTATAAAGAGCTCAAGTTGTTCTGTTCTAACACTGTAGAATTAAATGTACAATTAAAAAACCCCTGAACACTGTAAAACACCAGGCACACGAAAAGACATTCTAATCACCATAGGCTCCTCTTTCTTCCCTCCGCAGATCCCAATGCAGGCAGAAACCAAACATTTTAATAGAAACTGGGGAGAATAGTCCCAACACTGGATACTAAACTGGAATGAGAGGAGATGAACTATCTTGGGTTAGATGAATACTTCATTATCGACCAAGTTAATTTTTTAGCCCGAAAATGAGAACTGCATTAATACCAAAAAGCATCCCACAAACTCTAATATTGATGGAATATTATATTTCAGAGATAGGTAAAGTAGTTTGCAGAGACAATGTTAGGAGCAAGAAGAGAGCTATTTATTCATTGTACGAAAGAGAATTTAGCCAAATCAGAAACCAGTTATATCTGTAAAAGACCAGGGGCAAGATACACTGGTTCCCTCTTCGGTCTTTCACTTCTAACTGCCGTAAGGTCCTTCAAATGACTTAGATTCTCTGCACTAACATGTCTTCATCTGTGAAATAAAAAAAAAACTTAATGGAAATTGAAATTAGCTCAAGAGCTAAAATGCTTTCTCTCAGCTTCATGGGATCTTCTCAATATACACTTTCAATCTTTGTGATCTCAAAAGCTGGGAAAGAATGAACAGTAACAAAAGACAGTTGAATTGAGATTTAACATGATTTGACACTGTTGCTATTAAATCATATCTTTAGAGGAGCACAGACACATGTATATGTATTTTCATCTGTAAGTTATATTAAAGTATTAAATTGAAATTTAAGACCTAAGAATTTCCTATGATATATGCTTCTATAATCTCCCAGATATGCAAATGATAGCATTATTAATAGTTTTGAACTATTGAAACATTTTGCTGTCTATGTCTAAGAAAATTATGGGATATTTGCGAATCTATAAAGTAGGCAACAGCAAAACACCAAACATTCAGAAGGATGTGAAGCAGCAGAAACCTTTAATGCTGATGGAAATGCAAAGTGGCACGACTCCTTTGGAAGTCAATGTACAAGTTACTTAAAGATTTAAACATGGGTTTACCATACAGGCTATCAGTCACCCTTTTAGATATTGTCCTAAATGAATTGAAAACTTGCAGCCAGATAACAATTTGCAAATGAATATTTATATCAGACTTTTGGGGGGTAATTTTCATAGTGATCCCATAGGACAGAGTAGAACTCCCCCTGGGGATTTCCCAAACTTTAGGGGAGTAGGATCCTCATCTTTCTTCTTCAGAAAGACTAATGGCTTCAAGTGCTACCCATGTGGTCTGCAGCCCAGTGCACAATCCTCTTTGCAACCAGGGCTTCTGCTGTCCATCGGAATGGACTCCGTGGAAATGAGTGTGAGCTTTATTTATAATTACTCAGAATCGGAGACCACCAGCGTGTTGTCTCATAGAAGAGTGAACTGTTCATACAATCCTACAATGGAATATGAGCCCAGAGATACATAAAAACACTGCTCATTCTTCATACACTATGGGGGAAAACCAAAATGTTTCTAAAATTAAAGCAACAGAAAGTGAAGCGCTTGCTTTGCCAATACTCGATACTAAACCCTTTTGAGTCTCCTACAGCAGACTAGAATTCAATAGCAAGTTTTCTACACAGTTTTTAAAGGCAGAAGATAAACTACTTCCTATACTCAGAAAGGAAAATTGTGAGTGAAAAGTATAAAGTCTCTCATCAGCTACCAGAGCTCCTTAATGAAATATAAGCGCTATCTTTTCTGGAGGAAAACAATTCTACAGCATGAAAAAGGAAAATAGAATTATTTAACTGGTTCCTCTTCTCACTCCCAGAGGCCATGTAAGACCTGACTAGCCACTTCTTTTCTCCCATTTTACCTAATTTTCATCCTTCTTTGTAAATATTTTATGAAACATGAGTTATTTAGCTTATAGTTATAAACTATAACTATATAGTTATTGAGTAAATAATTTATGAAACATGCTTATTTCTTATGTGCTTGATAATTCTAACTTATCTTTCATTTGTTTTCTCAGTTAAATTTTATCCAATCTCCACTTTTCAGTTTCCTCTATCCCAAATATTTCAGTTTAAAACTACCTGTGTAGTAATGCCATAATACCGTTATTTTCTATCTAACTCAAAATGAGATTACTGTACATACTGGAATATATCTTGAGGGTTTATTGCTGTTTTGAAATAATATTTACTTGTCCTTTTGGCGATGGTTTGCACAGCAGTTTAGGTTCCCATTAAACATTTGTACACAAGATTGTTCAGTGACATTGATTACATTCTTCATAATTTGTGAGCCCTCTCACTATTTCCATACTTAACTTGAAGTAAAACACTCCCTAACTTCAAAAATGGCATCCCCTATCTGCAAGAAAAGACCTCCGAACTTCAGAAAAAAAATGCCCCTACTTGACAGCAATAAAAGGCCCAACTAACTGCAAAGTTTAAAAGAAATAGATCTTACATCTTAAAAAATAAAATCCTAAGTTGTTCTTATCTGGGTCCTCAAGCAGCAGCAGACTCTGCACAAGCAAGCTTGTGACTTGTTCGATCATACCTGAGACTGAGAAGAGTCGAAAGACATAGAAAAGGAGGGGAGTCGGAGAGTGTGGCATACATTCCACACATGCACACTGTGGGCTAAGAAAGACAAGCAGCGAAGGCAAAAACAACCAGTGAGATGGATAAATGTCCTCAATGGGCTGCATGTGGCCTGTTGGCCACAGTTGTTCAAATTTCTGTTTTTGTTTTTGTTTTTGTTTTTTTTTTTACATTAAATCTAAGTTGAAGGCTGCAATCCTTGATATTCATTGGCAAGTACTTGATATCTTTCTCACCTTCAGGAAACAAAGTTGTGTCATCTGCATATTCCAGGTTTTTAAAAAACATTCCTGCAATTTGATACTGCACTATTCTTTGCACAATCCAGCTCCTCAGGTAATTTGTTCAGTATACAGATTGAACAAATATGGTGACAGGATACAACCCTGACACACAGCTTTAAACCATGTAGCATTTCCATATTCTGATCATACAACCTCCTCGCGATCCAGTACAAGTTCTTAATGAGCACCATAAAGGGTTCTGGAATTTCCATTCTTCTCAAGATTTTCTACAGTTTGTTATGATCTATCAAGCCAGATGTGTTGGCATTGTCAACAAAGCAAAAGTAAACATCTTTCTGGTATTTATCTGTTTTAAGCCAACATGTGTCTGATATTAGCATGATTATTCTTCAATTCTCTTTTGAATTCAGGCTGAAGATCAGGCTGAACCCTGTCACTGTACTGCTGCAACCACTGTTGAATTTTCTTGATCAAAATTTTATTTGTATGTGATATCAAAGGTAGTGCTCTGTAATTTGAGCATTCTGTTGGGTCACCTTTCCTTGGAATAAGGAGACATATTGATCTCATCCTGTTATTGGACCAAATAGCTCCCTTCCAAATTTGACAGAGATGAGTGTATACTCCCAGCACTTTTTCAGCTTTTTAAAACATTTCAGTGGGTATTCTGTTAATTCCTGGAGCCTTGTGTTTGGCGAATTCATTTAGTGCAGTTTGAGCTTCTTCCTTCAACACCATTAGTTCTTGCTCATATTCCACCTCCTGAAATGGCAGAGCCTTAACTAGTTCTTTCTGGTATAATGACTCTGTGTATTCTTTCCATCTTCTTTTGGTGTTCCCTGCATCGTTCAATATTTTTTTCTGTAGAGTCTTTCAATATTTCAACAGACAACTCACACGGTTTCCTCTCACCCCACATCTGAAAATATCCAATTATTTAATACCTCTTCTAAGATGATCCTTTACATTTTCCCCAAACACTCAGAATTTGTCTAGTTTCTCCCTTCTTTGAATTGTTATTAACCTTGGTGCTGTGGGTTAGGCACTGGGTTGTTAACGTCAAGATCAACAGTTAAAATGTTCAACCCCTTCAAGCATGGGATATGTGGCCTGTTCCTATAAAGATTCAGTCACTGAAAGCCTGTAGGGGATCCCACTGGATTCCAATCCTACCAGTGGATTGATCGGGTCAATGCATTGACCTGTGGGTTAGCCCAATGCTAGAAAGGAGAAAAGGAGCCCATTTACATTTGCTTTCTCTCCATTCCTCGCCCTCACCACATACAAACATAATCAGGGTGACTACTTTGTGGTAGAAAGCTCTCGAATCAATTGACCATTATCTTCTTTTGGGGTTCACGTAGAAGTCCTGGTGGCATATTTTCTATGAGTTGCACTGCTAATGGCAAGGTCAGCAGTTACGAACCACCAACTAATCTGAGGAAGAAAGACAAGGTTTTCTATGCCCGCAGTTCTATCTGACGCTAGAGTCAGAACTGACTTGATCGCAGTGAGTTATTTAGTGTGCACATTGAATAACAACCATTTCATCCTTCCTTCCTAGCAATGTTTCTTTCTTTTCATTACTAGTGGGACTTTCCCAAGAATGTTCTATAAATTCTATGATCACTCTGTTATGAGTGCTATACTGAGCTGCTAACAGTAAGGCCAGTGGAGAAAAATGAGTCTCTCTGTCTGGAAAGGTTTAAAATCCCCTAAATCAAAGGGGACAGTTGTGGTCTCCTGTAGGTTATCTGTCAGGCAACAGCAACTCAATGGCACTCGATGGTTGAAATAGTTGAATAAATTTGATTTAATTCAATACATTTATTTGATGACATAAATTTAATTCAAGGCAGGATAGGAAAGGACCAGCAATACAATTTTTTTCTAGTCATGGAAAAACACACTCATATAATCCCCCAATATAGCCCTACCTTGTCTACATACTTATAATCAATGCCTGAAAGGGTTACTAATGTCATCTTTTTTTAACTAATGTCACCTTACCACAACTTTCAAATTGGTAGTAAATAAAGTAAGAAAAAGAACCATATGAAAGAATCTTAATCAAAATGTCAAAATATTTAACTTACATTTAATAATTCTGTTCACAAAAGGTATAATTTTAATTAAATGCAAATACCAATCAAAGTGAATCTTTTCATACTCTCTACCTTGGATCAACCCTGGAAAAACTGCTGAAGAGAGATAGAAACAAAACATAGACAGTGGTGGTAGACTATGTAGTGTCAACTATGAAATAAAGCCAACCATTTAGAGTCATAAAGGGGTTTGACAATCCAATTGACATAAAGGTACCTAAGAAAGGCCTGGTCCTCCACTTGCAAAGATTTATAGATGGATAAAAAATACAGGAGGGAGACACAGACATCCTAAAGAGATAAGTGTATACAGACAATAACTGATGCAGACAGGGATTGAGGGAGTAAGGAGGGCAAGGGGCCTTAGGGATCACACAGTGAATGCAGGAGGAGGAAAGGAACATTGCATGATGCATATGCAACTCTAAAAAACTATTTAATTATGGAAATGCTTTATCAAGAAATTACTATCAAGAACAGAAAGAAACCAAATGTGATCAACTGTTATCATGGCTGAAGGATAGAGAGTTGTTGCTTAGGGACTATTGAATTTATGTTCAGGGTGATGGAATAGTTTGTAAAAAGATATCAATAATGGTTGTACAATATGAAGAATAGAATCAATGGCACTGAACTATACATATAAAAGATGTAGAACTGGAGAATGTTGTCCCACTTCTAAATTGAAGTTCATGCAGAAAAAAAACAGAGAGGTCATCAAAACCTTGAGCTATTGCTATTGTTAGACTCCCTTAGACATATGGCTGAGACGTAACAATTTCATTCTTCTCAAGCATACATGAATTACTTTATGAAGCACATGAAGCACTAAGTTAAGTAGAAAGCTTTAATAATTCTTGAAATTAATATCTTATGGACTATGTCATAATAGAAATCATGCAATAAAATGAGAAATTATAACAAAATGGTAGATTTTAAATCCATTTTTTTTCTTATTTTCAATTATCTACTTTAGGAATTCACATTATGTAAGTCTCATGAACTGAAATGTTTGGTTTTTTCCCTAGAAATAATATTCTGGAGAGAAATTAATTTTCTTGGAAGTTTGTAAATCTCATCTCTGAAACACTGCTAACCTAGAGTTTATGGAGAAGACACTGTGTGGTGAATGTGTTATTCTTTGTATTTCCAAATAACTCCTCCCTGTTTCAGAGTCAGCACACAAACTCACCAGTTGCTCAAGCCCCAAGCCTAGGAAGAATTATTTCCCCTTTTGTCACATTGAATTAATATGCAAGTCCTATTATTGTGCTTTAAAATTATTTAGAAACTATTGTTTGAGCATTGTTGGATAACCTTTCTTTGGAATGGGTATTAATGAATCCCCCACTACCTCCAGTCATTTGGCCAAGTTGTTTTCTTACATATTTCCTGTCATAGATAATTTAGTACTTTCAGTGCTTTATCAGCCTATTGAAACATTTCAATTAGTAGTTCATCAATTCCAGGAGCTTGTTTTTTAGCTAATGCTTTCAGTACAGCATGGACTTCCTCTCCTAGTACTGTTGGGTTTTGTTCATATGCTACCTTCTAAAATGATGGAATGTCGACTTTTGGGTACGCTGTGTAATCTTTCAGTCGTTTAATACTTCAAGCATCATTCACTACTTTGCTTGTAGAATATTTCAATATTGTGACTCAAGGCTTGAATACTTTCTTGAGTTCTCTCAATTTAACATATGATGAGTATGTTCTTCCCTTTGGTTTTCTAGCTCTATTTTCACATTTCATTATAATATCTTATTTTGTCTTCTTGAACTACCTTTTTAAAATTTCTATTCAGCATTTTGGTATCATTTATTTCATGTGCCTACACTACAAAGAAGAGCAACTTTCACCATTTCTTCTGACACCCAATTTGATCTTTATTTTTCACTCCAATTTATGTGCACTCCATAGATAATCACCATTTGTATTATTGAAAAGGTATTTGTTGTTAACAAGTCATTGGCCTTGCACAATTCTACCATGTAATCTCCAACTTCATTTCTATCATCAAGACCATGTTTTCCAAATACTGTTCCTTCCTCTTTGTTTTAAAATTTTGCATTTTAATTGCCAATAATATTCAAAGCCTCTTGATTCTATGTTTGATTAAGTTCCAACTGAAGATGTTGGTAGAATTCTTCAAGTGTCTCATTATTAGTTTAGTAGTTGGTGCATAATTTAAATAATAGTTATATTGGTTGAATTTCTTTGATGTGGACAGATAAAATTCTAGCACAGCTGGATAACACATAGCTATATCACTCATAGAGTAATATATAAATGTAACCTCTCTAGCTCAATCAACCATTTACAATGAATTTCAAGAAAAATTGTCAGAAAATAGAGGTAATCTATTCACCTGCAAGGGTTTTGCAATTGTAATATTTAAGTAAAGGACAATCTTGATGAATATCATCCACCAAAATTTGGATATCTTAATATCCCAAAGGATGAGGGAAATTTTTGATGACAATACACATGTTTTTTTGAAATGTTACCCCCCCCCAATGTTCAATTCTTTCCTTAAGAGACTTTTAAAATTTTTATTTAAATTGAGAACATTTTAGGAATAGGTGAAAAATATCAATACTTTCTATAAAAATGAAATAAAATCAACATGTTGGTATTGATTACATAAGGTATATGAGTCATTTTTTAAAAACTCGTCTTATTGGGGTTTCCTACAAACCCTATTTGTATATTGGTTGACATATTATTCTCAAAACGTTTTATTTCTACTTAAACCCTTGGTATTAGCTCCTCATATTTCCCCTCCCTTCCTACTCCTCCCTCCCTATGGACCCTTATATCCCTTGTTACATTACATGTCCTTTTCTGAATCCAGCCTGAACTTCTAACTGTTCCCTATCAGTATACTCCTGCAAGAATTTTTGGATGATTTTAGCACATTAAAGGCCAGATATATTTTTTTAACCAACTTACCCAAGTGTTTCGACTTAGATTTTTTGCATTAAACCATAAATGGAGAGCTTTTTGCATTAAACCATAAACATAAGTAAACTCGGGATCCATCTTAATATAATTTTACTCCAACACATTGCAGATAGATCCAGAGCTTACTTATCCGTTATGGATGGATAATGAGATAACTTGTGATTTCTACACGCTGTCTTCAGATGCCATCTCCTTGGATCTATTTTAACTGCTTCATCTGCTTAGGTGTTTACATCATTAGTGAATAGGTCTGGAAGACTCTAAAATTCAACCTGTGCTGAATTATTTCCTCAATAAATTCAGAACACTTTACAGACCAAAGCAACAGTTGTCTTTGATTCCCTGGATAGGATGCCTGAGGTTTTGAACATACAACACAGCAAAGATTACAAAAGTATGGCTTACTTGTTAGGATGGTGTGTGAGAGTGACGCAGGCTATATCTGCAATATGGAAATTTATACTGGTGAAGGGAAGAAATTGGAAGAAACTGTTTCCTCAGTTCTTGGCCCTTATCCTGGATGTGACACCTTATCTACCAGGATATGTACTATAACAGTCCCTCTGATGTTCATTTACTACTGAAAAACAAGACTAGAGTCTGTGGTACTATTAGAGTGAATAGAGGTTTACCACCATCTCTAAAGGCCGAATCATCAAGAATGGAGAAAAGTCACATGGTTTTCTGTAGAAAAGGTGACATTCTTTTCCTCATATGGAAAGACAAGTAAGATGCCAGAATGATATCAACAATTCATGACACTTCTGTCTCAAATACAGGAAAGAACAATAGAGACACTGGAGAGGATATAATGAAACCTGTGTGTATACTTCAATATAAAGCCCACAAGAATGGAGTTGAGTGTGCAGATCAGTACCTTTTGTAAAACAATGAAATGGACAAAAAAAGTCAGTAGAGAATTTACAATGTCCTTAATCCAGAGAATAAAATGAAGTAAAAGCAGCTTCTCCTTTCAGTGGCAACATACTGGATTACTGATGATGAAAATGAAGGTTCTCTGGAACCAGAGAGCGAGATGTCCAGCTCAGCCCCTATAGAGCAGGGAGATCACCACATAAAGATCCATCAGGAAGGCTGTCAGGTGACATGAAGCAGCATGAGCATGTGTTCATTTCAAGCAATGGAAAAAAGAAATTTCCTACCAAAGCCTGCAGAGTTTGGGCTGTCCATGGAAAAAGAAACGAAACAAGGTATCTTTGCAAATTTTGTAAGGTACCATTTCACAGAGAAAAATGCTACATAAAGTACCATACGTTAAAGAAAGTACTAGGAACCTTTGTTTATATATAGATTCTATGCTAGCTATGATATATAAAATAATTGTAACTGTTTAGGATAGGGTCTCTACAACGAATCAAACCAAAGTGCTAGGAGATAATGTTTGCACAGTGTTTCAGGAATAATATTTGCACACTGTCTTTGTTTCTCAATATATTTGTATTGTATAGTTGTAGACTATGGTGACAATAGTACATTGCATAACAAAGGAATATATCAACAACAAGAAAAGAATGTATTTTTGTTTGATATACTGTGCTTATTTTTAGTTTTTCAAATTAATGAGTTATGTTGAGTTTTTACAGAAATGTTCCACATACATTGCAAAATATTGCTTCATAAGGTGAAAAACATTTTATATTCAAAATTGAACGTTATAAATAAATATGATAAAAAGTTGATGAGATGTAAGTCCATTTATGGTTTAATGCCAAAAAAAAAAAAACCCACCAAAAAAACCCTAACAGCTGAAAAAATACCCAGACATGGGTAAGTTGATAAAAAAAAAATTTCATCTTAAGATAATTTTACTTCCATGCAATATTAGTGATATTGTTCTAATTTTGAACACTCTGTTGGGTCAACTTTATTTGGAATGGGCACACATATGCTTCGGTCCAGGTAGCTATCTTCCAAATTTCCTGGCGTTTCCTGGTTTCCAGTGCTTTTTCAGCTTTCTGAAACATTTCAATCACTATTCCATCAATTCATGGAGGTTTTTTTTGGGCTAAGGTTTATTTTATAACACATGATGGTAAAATTAAAATGATGCCATTAAACCCTTCTAATTTAAATTAGTAAAATAATATTTATAAAGAAATTGTTTTCAATCCTAAAATGGAAGCAATATATTATTTAGAATATGCCCATTTGGAATTTTTTTGTTTTGTTTTTGGGGCATCACTGCCCTCTGGTGGTGGGAGTAGGAGGCCCAGCCTTGCTGCTGGATTTAAACCTCCAACCCAGTGGGCCGCAGTCCCGCGCACAACCACTAAGCCACTAGGGCTCAGCTCTCAAATTTTATAGTTAAGTACCAACATAGCTATATGATTTAACAGAAATTAGTAACTCAAGTAAATGTAGGCAAAAATCTCAAAAATTCTCAAAAATGTTCTTTAAAGAAAATGAAGGTCTGCTATTTCATGAGGAAGATTAAATCTGGCATTCGTTTCCAAAGAAAATGTAATAATGAAACAAGCATTGATGTTGTCATAAAGAAATCTGTGCATGAAAGGAAGATGTTTAACTATTTCATATGAATTGTTATTTATTTTACCTTTTCTGTAACTAATTTATATCATCACCAGCAATTGTTTAGTTTTTAAAAAACAGATTCTATTCACTTTAGTTTATATTTAAAAAGAAAAATTTTCAGCTCACGGAGACAGAGGGTCTTATCACATACTAGTCGTGTGTGCCACTCTGTTCGAGATCGCTCATCTCCAAGCGACAATAATGAACTTGAAGGGGCCTTGCTTGAATGGTCTCAATCTGTTACTTAATAAATGCCATGAGGTTGTTGAATAATACTGCCCGTAATGGAAGCAAAAGCAATAAACTAATGAGGGGGCTCCAAAGTGGCAAGAGGTAAGGCAACAGTCCATTGAGCCCGGTCCACCACAATGGATTGGTGGTCAACTCCTTTCTTCTCTTCTCTGAGTCTTCTTGCAACCCGGTTGATTTTGTCTCTTACAATTCCAGATTTGTTGGCATAAAAACAGCATCTTTCCTGTAAAGCCAAACAAATACCTCCCTGCTCTGCAGCAAGTAAATCTAAACCTCTTCTATTTTGTAATAATACTTCTGCTAAAGAATCTACCTGATGTTGCAAATCTTGTGTAGGGCCTGATGAGGCCTGCATATCCGAGATTAGCTGCCTAGATAATTTGGTATCTTGCAGTTCCAAAGGCCACTGCAGTACTGATCCCTAATGTCGGTCAATGACGGGTAAGATCAGGAGCACACTTTACCAACCTAAGACAGGCCATGGTGACATTAGAAGGCCATTGACTGATGATGGGTAAGGACTGAGTGTGTGTCTTGACAACCTAAGACAGGCGGAGTTCCTGGGAGGATATTACTGGAAAAAATGAAAAAGGGGGACCTGTCAGGAGCCACCCAGCCCGGACATGCTTGACCTGGCTGCAGGCCAGATATGCCTGAACTCTGTTGCAGTTTGTTGCCTGGGGTTTGTAGTTTGTCCCCTTTGTAACTGTAAACAGCCCTGGTCTTTGAAGCCTGACTTGCATCTGTGCTGCCATTCACTTATTAATTTTGAAGATCACCATATGCTAATTGCCTAAGCTTGCTTGCCCTATAAAACTGGTTTACTTCTCCCAAATAAAAAAAGAACCCCACCCCACCCCAGAAAAGATGTAACTACTGACACAATGTACGTATGTATGTATGTATGTATGTATACGTTATGATTAGAGCTGTATGAGTCCCCAATAAAATGGTTTTTAAGGAAAAAAAATAAATTAAAAAAAATTTAATAAGAAAGGAATACATCATGGGAAGAAAGAACAGAGAATTAGGTCAGCCGTCTGCCAGCAGCCTTGAACCAGGTCATGAGGAGCAATCAAAAATCACAGTAACTAGCAATCTTCTGCTCTCCCTTTGAAGTGACATGATCATTTATCTCTAATTTTCAAAAAGCCTGCTCGAACCTTTTTATATACAGAGTAGCGTCCTCCACTGACCTTGGACAAAGGCAAATCATCAAGTATGGGCACAATAATGTCAAATGTTCTTTGTTGAAGTTCATCGCTACTGACATGTACCTGCCAGTCTGACAGTAGGCTGGACAATGCCGTGATGACTAGTCATCAAAACTGTGAGGTTGGGGTGTCTTACTTTAATGGGAAGCACAGGCAGATATCACATAAATGAGTCCATGAACTTTGTGGGGCCATTCATAGATTAGTATTATGGAAACCGATTTCTAAATTCTTTTAGAGATTGAGTGTGTTCTGTCCAAGACTATTTTCCCTTGCCTGTTAAATCGTTGCATTGAATTTCTCATCTATTTATTGATATCTTTTATTCAAAGTCTGTTAGGATTTTGCTTTTGTTTTTTCAATTTTCAGTGAGACTAACCAACCAAACTGAGGTTAAAATGAAAGAAAGGCTATTGTGTATGAGTGGTTGAAGAGAAGAGGTTAGAGAATTGAAGCACAAGAGGTTTTTAATCCTGTCGTGCTACATAAAATGATAACTCAATTTATACATCAAACTTTGTGGTCAGAATCTGGTGGTTTGTTTATACAGGGAGTCTGTGAAACATGGGATCTCTGTTCTATGAGAAGTTATCCGACTTCAATTCATGGAAGACAGCACTTTACACAGGGATTTTGAGCATCAAGAAGCCCTGGTCATGCAGATTTTAAGCACTTGGCTCATAATTGAAGGCTGGCAGTTCAGACCCACCAGTCATTCTTCAGGAAAGTAATCTGGAAGTTCTACTTTGCCATATCAGGTCACTATGAGTTGGAATCAACTTGATGGCAATTGGTTTTGCTTTGTTTTAACATTAAGAACTAGATTCTCGGTCAGCATTCAGGTGGTAGGGGCTGACGGTTCTAAGAGTTAAGAGATGTCTTCTTGAGATGTTGACAGAGAGAGGTTTCTGTGAGGTGTCAAAGGAAGACACGAGAAACAATACATTCCTGATTTCATGTGTGCCATTCTCAGAGGGATTCGACTTAAATTTTGTGAGATTGTTTTTCTTTTCTTTTCTTTTGCACAGGAGAGAGCACGCACACAGTCCCCCACTACCACAAATCATGAAGCCAAGTTTTTCACATTTGGGGAAATCGCAAGGTCAGCACATCCAGAGTGCAATGGACGAGCCTCGCCCTGGAAACACCACCTTTGTGATCATGGTTTCTCCCCTGGCAGGTAAGTATGAGATTGTGTTTTTAAGGATACTAATACATTAGGTGAACCCAGAATCAAGGCAAAAACTGGGACTACCTCATCTGTATGCATAACTAGAATGGATTGTGTAAGTGATCATCTTCTACTTGGGTATGTTTCTTTTTTTTTTACTTTTGAAATCAAGGAAACATTGGATGGTATATTACATTTCTATTAAATATTTTTAAGTTTAATATTTCTATTATCTCAATTTACCCTTGTTCATTTTGTTTTAATATGAAGTAACTCTGTGTCCTTCTGGTACATTTGCTAATGAGTAATTACAAGATCATGATTTCTTCCATCTAACAGGAAACTCATTTTTTTTAAAAAAAAAATGGACTATGCATCTTGATCACATTTCCCAGAATTGGCTTTTACAATGAATCTTGAGATATTCTTTTCCTAGCAGAAACCACTTGGGTTTACAAAGTACTTTTAAGTAACAGTTTATAAGACCCCAACATGACAGTCCCCATGAAACCATGAGATACATCAAATATGACTGAAACACTCAATTGCTAGCTAATTTGTATTGATGAAAGAGTTCTGTTCTTTCTGGGGAGAAAAAGCAATTATTGTTTGGCCTTGGTTTTAGTATTCTTCATTGCTAGAATAATCCAAATTGCTTCTACTCCACAGCAATTTCCAAAAGCAAGAGAGAAAATGTGTTGCCAAGGAGACTGGTAATGTGTAGAGAACGGGGATTATGAAATCCAACTTTCATATGTGATTTTTTCTACCTTCATCTCTTGCTTTACAGGAGCACACAAAAGCTTCTCTATGAGATTTTTAAAAACATGAAGACATTGGTAGATTCCTCATATCATATTTTATGCCACTAATGTTAAACCAATAACTTCAACATTAGTGTGGAATAACTTCCCTGGCACTCTAAAACAGGAACTTCACAGGAAGATCTAAAATCACAATCTTGAATGGAAATAAAAGATCATGTACAGATAAGTAGGTGCAAGTTTTCAAACCAATGACTAAGGCAAAACTTTAAAGTGAGAGCAAGGAAGTCTAAGAGAGATTTGGGACTAAAACTAGGAACAATACAAGGTTGTCAGGGATCATTTCAAGTGTTTCTGGTTGTTTCATGTGCTTAGACGTGGCAGGAGAGAGCCACTACTGCATTGTAATAGAATGCTTCTCTGAGGGGGAGACATTTGAGCAGATTGAGACTCTAGAAAGTGCTAGTTTGTCTTATATTTTAAACTCGTCTGTGAGAGAACTGTAAGTACAGTGTTAGGCTTATGATGGATGACACATGCTCACAAATGAATCAGTGGATGAGTGACTAAATGAGCTGTGAAATGTGTATTTGGTGAAAGTACCCTTAAACTTAAAATAGCTACTACAAATTAGTCTAAATTAAATTTTATTTAACTTTCTATAATTCATTTTAGTTTATTTTGCAGTTAATTAGTTAGTCAACAAGTTCTGATCATTTAGAAAAGGTTGAGGACTTCACAATGAATATTTAATATCTTATTCCTAACAAAGATAATTCTATATTTTCTAAAATAATTTACAGCCATGAGATGACTAAAATCATTTTTGTCATGTGGATTGCTGTTATGGTTTGACACTATAACTTTATAATCTTTTAATATTAATCTCACCTACAACCTCCCACATAAAACTGCTAGTCATTTCTGAATTTTGAAAAAATTAATCCTGACAGTGAAGCCCTGAATCGATAGATTCAACTTAGTATTTTTCTTTTTAAGTCTTGCATTAATGTCTAAAATCAAAAGGCATTTGACCTTCAGTAGGCTTGGCCTACAGTCAGAGCCCTAACTCCATCCTAAGCCTGAGAGAGTCCAAATGCTATTTTCAGTCCTTCATAGACACTTCTCACCACTAAACAGCCAATGTGATCAGAGCAAATACTAGGGAAGCATCAAGAACCTTTTCCTCTTGGACAATCACAAAGAATAAGACACTCTTTGTCACCTAGTAAACTCCAAGTTACAGTTATCCTGCAAAGTATAACAGCCCCATAGATGTTCCAAGGCTGAGTTGGAAGTGGACTGACTCTTGTTTCTCTTGAGTATAGGAGGTAGTATTTTTGGCCATTAACTTACCAGTTAGAAACTTAGCCTATAGCCTGTGTTCCACTAGGGATTCTCCTTAAAAGAGCAGGACATTTAAGAATAATACCTATAATAATGTGGAGGGTTAGAACACCAAAGCACATGCAGGAAAAGAATCTGTGTATAACTTTGACTCCACCCAAACTAACTGTTGATCAGAAGCCTTACTGATAATAATTAACACATATTTTGTGATATGTTTTATATACTGCAGTTTTACAATAAAGCAAGCCAGAGAAAAATTCAGAGCCTGTTGCCATTAAGTGAATTCTAACTCATAGAGACCCTATATAAGGTTGCTGGGCTATAAACCTTTACAGGAACAAGTCATGTTTCTTCCCCAGTGGAGCTGGTGTGTGTGAACCACGAATTTTACTCTTACCAGCCAACGCTTACCCAAACAGTACCACATCTTATTAAGACAACCATAAGAAAAAAAATAGAATGCATCTACAGTAATGTGCTTTATTTACTAATGCTCTAAGTTTACACAATCCATTTACAAGATGAATCACCTTCATATTGAGGAGACTGAGAAGGAAAGGAGATGTCTTGCTGTCTTGGGGTGTCAGAGGCAGAGAAATGGAGGAGAGGTAAAGAGAAACAGGAGAGGCAAGTACATTTTGCTTAATTTTACAGAATTAAATTATAATTTCAGTCTGTTTTTTTTTGCTTTATCATCTCTCTAAAAATAGTTCTATATGATACCAATTGTTTTTCAACTGACTAATTTAGTTCTAATTCCTATTTCACAGAAGAGTTCCTGTTGTAAAAGAAGTAAAAAATAGGCTTGACTGATCAGAAACCTTCTGCCAGACTGTCTAATACAATTTGTTTTCTAAAACTGCTTCCTCTGAACTGTCTGGCACTAGTTCAAAGCATTCTTCTCCATCAAGTCCTCATCTGTTGATGCTATGGTTTTGGTCTCTATTAGCTTTTGAATTTTTCCAAAATCTACATCTTGAAACCCTTCATGCCCTATCCTTTTTTGCCATATTCACAATTCCTCTTATGATTTCCTTGATCGGCTCTGTCAGATATTATGTGATCTTGGGAAGTCACACACGACATCTGGACACAGTTTTATTCCCCAGGACAAATTTACTGTTTGAGTTTTGTGTCCTTCACAGCTTTTTTTGTTTGTTTGCTTGCTTTTCATTTTATTTTGTTAACAACAATGGCGACTTCAACAATCGTTTAATCCTTTCATGATATTTTTCTATCAAGGTTCTCTTCCATAGTGAAAATAATCTTTTACAATCTGTGATACTCTATGCACTTTTCCCTTCACAAAGATTTTGGAAAACACATGAACAATGGCGCTACCAATAGGAAGGAGCCTGAGTCAGAAGCACCTACTTTGAACTTCAGCTAATTTAAGAAATACGCTACTAAACCACTAAAGTTAATTCATAAGACTGAAGTGTTTATGTGTTCCTGCAGCTAGCATTGTCTTAATCACTGTTACTTCTGATATTTAATTGCCTCCAAATCACAACAGTATCACGTGCAGTAATTATAAACCTTGTCCAGTCTTGCATCTTTGCAACTAGTATGCCAGAGACCATTGTAGAGGTCAGTAAGTGTTTTGAATGCCTATAAGCTTATTTTCCAGCACTGCATCAGACAACATTGGATTATGATCCATGTGGCTTTAATTGGTTAAATGTTGGACATACAGATTATAATTAGTCTGGTTTAGTCTAGATGTTCTACTAAAACCTATCCACCATGGATGACCATACTGATCTTTAAACTATCGGTGACAGAGCTTCCAGCATCAAAGCTGGCAGATTGGTAGCTCATATGTTAGTCTGATTAGAGAAACAAATTCATTGAAGATCCGACCTGCGGATCAGTCAACGTGGGTTCCTGAAAGGGGGACTGGGAATGGAGAGGGCAAGAGATGTGAGAAATGGAGACAAGACAGGATTCTGATCAAGTCTTGTTTATTGAGCCAAAAGGCAGGGTTAATCTAGGCTAGCAACAGGAAGGGGAGGTACAACTTATGGAAATGAGGGCTAGGGATAATCAGCCAATCATCATACACATACAGAGGGGAAAAAAATGGCGGGAAGCAGTTCTCAAACAGGTTCGCATGCTAATTAGGTGAACTCATGGATTCAAAGGTTATCTTGCCTGCTAGCGGTTACAATACAAAAGGTCAATCAAGGCGTCACTGAGGGATGGGAACAGCACTCAGCTTCCCACACATTGACACTCATATGTGTGTAAGAAAGAGCATTATATGAAATTGCATATGAGAAAATTTCCCAACCCAGTCCTCTAGTTCATATTTCTGACACCAGTCTGTAAATTCCTTTTCAGACTCACACAACGTATGCAATTATGTCAAGTGCAGGGAGATCACAAGCAAGTGGGTGGAATGTCTTGTGAATCCAGTGCTGGTGGAAGCATCTCAGTGCTAACATGGGTCTCCATGTGGCTTGTCCAGCTTCAGGACTCTGACTCTATCAGCATATCTTTTTGTGACGTGTCAAAAGTAATATGTAGCAGAGTAGCAGAGAGTGTATCTGGCCTCAAGTGAGCTTATTTTATTTCCTTCATGCTTCCAAATCAGGTCATCAATCTGTGACCTGATATATAGGCTAGAACCCACCCCTTCACAAGATGACAGGAGATTATGTAGCTTCCACAGAAGTAGTCTTAACTACTTCAATCAAGAGAGTTGGCAATGTCCTTTTTGATAATGAAGTGCTCTTGATTGTGTTATTCCTGGCATAATAAGTTACATGAATTACATGATTTATACTCCACACATTCCCAGTTCTGATCATTAGATTTTTGCAGCTATTTTCCTTCCCTGGAGTCCTGCCCCACCATCAAATTAATATCGCTAATGTTACACAGGCTTTTTTGGATTCATATCACCATGGTCGACTTTCCTCTTCAATCATATTTAAGTCATCTTGCCCAAAGGCCCAAGGGGCTCATCCTTTTGCACTATGACTGGCAATGTTTTCTTTCCACACATGAGGCCCTCAGTATCTGACAATAATTCCTAGTTACGCATGAAGTTTTTAACAGTTCCTTCTTCAAGAGGGGATCTGAGTGCTTCAATGTCTGGGCCTAGCTTGGAAGCATTGCTGACACATGTTCAGTTTGGCTCACTCTGCTGGCATTTGAAATACCAGTGACATAACTGACAGCATCACAGCACTACACAAGCCACCACAGTACAATAAACAGGAGTGCTTTTGAATTATACTTTGAATTAAAGTGCAGTAAAACATAAATTCATCACAGTATCCAGGTTTCTTTACACAGAACATCATGCTTGGACATGTATTTCAATTCTTCAAGAAAACTGGCATAAGCAGCTTCTAAAATGTATTTATTTCTTGACCTCTTAGACTAGGGAGCACTTTGAAGTGGGCAGACAAACAACAGAGAAAAGAGGCAAAGATAAATGAGCACATGAAGGAAATGGTGCACCGTTTGGATCGATATTCTGGTGTACCATCTTTATTTTACTTCCAAGTTGATAATTTTAATATTCTTCCTACATACAGTATAGAATTTTACTCAACTATGTTTCTGCTTACAAGTTCCAAATTTATATTTATCAAGTATTTCTTTTCCTTGGAACTTACTTAGCTTCAAACCACTTTGCAATATCCAAAAACCCCTTGTTGTAAATCCTAAGACACAGTGACCTAAGGACTCAAATAGAACTGCACCATAGAATTTCAAAGGCTGTTCGATGATTGTGACATCTTTTTCCTGAGAGAGACCAATATGGCTTAGCCACAGACTTTGATTTATAGCTAGCCACTAGTACCAGTTAAAAATCTTGATGGATAACTAGCTACATAATTATTTCTTTAACATGACTCGGTTTTTTTGTTTGCCTTAATGCATTCCATTGCATTATTTATTTATTTTGCACTATTTGTTATCTTGTAGAATTTTTTCTCCTAATAAAATAATCCAAATCCAATCCAAAGCCATTTTCCATCTGGGAAAAGCCCCAAGCAGTAGAGAAGTGCTAAATAGCAATTACCTCAGGGTTATATTATTACATAAGGAATATAGAATGTCACTTTTTGGATTGATATTCTTGACTTTCCATATTCCCAATTTCAGAAGGGGTCTATCAGCACAAAACAACATCAAATTCCCTAGTAAAATTTGCAGGTGAAAGACGCAGGGTGAGTAACTATAACAAGCACAAAAAGGCAATCCCATCCTCTATATCAAACAAAACATCTGCAAATTATAATCACATAAATTCTCAAAGAAGATGGCATATGTCTATTTTAAATAGATACAAAACCCTTTATGTTAAAAGTTAAATCAAATATACTCTTTGGTGAATGAATACTTTCTGGAAGAGAAAGCAAAATAAATGATGTGCCTGCAGAGCTTGCCCAAGGAAACATATGTATATTCCTTTGATCTTTTTTGTTTTCTATTTTAATTTCTTTTCAAGTAGAAATTTTTTCTCCAATGTAGCATTTTGTTTTTGAGGCTGTACTATCCTATTCTGAGTTATTTTTCTTAGCCCCTGTGACCTGAAATCGTACTGTTTGTACAATTTGGATGTTGGATGTTGTTTATTTTATAAATGCTCTGTTTTGTAAGAAATAGAAAAGCAAAAAGCAAAGTTATATTAGGTACAAATTTGTCTCTATTGCTTCATTTTAGCACAATCTGTTATCTTTTCAAGGTAATCAAAACTGAGCATCTCAGATCATATGCACTTCAACTCTAAAACTCTGTATGTAAGAGGCACTTAAGGATATTGCTAAAATGGGATCTTTTAATGACAAATAAACATATTCTTTGATATTCCTTTATAGAACTTCATTCTATATGGCCTTAAATATCCGATTCTTCCTTTCTGGGGTTTACTTCTCAGACATTGTCTTTGGACACATTGGTTCATAATATTGCTTCAAAAAACAAAGCTATAGATACTATCAATAATAAGGACAACTATTATTTCTAGTGTGTGCCTTCTATTTTCCAAGTTCTTGCACTTAGTTATCATAATAAAGAAATAAAATGTTGTTAGGTGTTATCCAGTCAGTTGCAAAACAAAGCAAACCAAAGTATAGCAGATTAAAACCTTGCCTGCTCCTGTACCACCCTAAGAAGTCTTACTATATTTCAGACCATTGTTGCAGCCATTGTGCTCATCCATCTTGTTCAGGTTATTTCTCTTTGTTGTCAACCCTCTACTAAACTAATATCATTCCCCTGGAACTAGCCTCCCCTGATAACATGTCCAACGAATGTGAGACTGTGTCACTTCATCCTTGGTGAGAAGGAGCATTCTAGCTGTATCTACTCGGAGACATATTTGTTTTTTCAGTATTTGCACTAGCATCATAATTCAAATGCATGATTTCTTCAGCGGTTTTTTATATTCATTGTCTAACTTTCACATGTATATGAGGCTATTTGATTGGGTTTAGCACAAAAACAAAGAAAACTATGCAGTATTTCCATATTCTTTTTAAACAACTGACTCCTGCTTTATGTACAGATGTTGGAAAAACACGAAGAAGTGTTCTATAATTCCTATTGTTCTCAGTTTTATATGACTCACATAGTAAAATGCATGGTAAATGCAATACAAATAAACATCTGTTTAATAGTCCATGCTTTCAACAAAGTTATCCTTCTTGCCAAATCATTTTCTGAATTTGGCTTGAAATTCTGAAAGTTCCCTGTTAATGTACTGCTGTATCCATTTTTGAATGACCCTGTGTAAAAATTTACTTGCATGTGATATTCATGATATTTTTTAATCTTCACCTTGAAAAGCAAATTCACCAGTAATTATTAATGCAACTTAATTCTATATTTGATCAATTTCAAACTGAAGAAGTTGGTAGGATTCTTCTTAAGTGATGTTAACCAAGATTTTTTGTGTGCAACATCACTGCCCTGGTGAGAGTAGGAAGCCCAGCCTTGCTCCTGGAGAGCTGCTGCTGGATTTGAACCATCAACCCTTTGGGCTGCAGTCCCGCACACAACCACTACGCCACCAGGGCGCAGCCATACCAAGAATTTTTAGAGCATATAAACAAGTCCGTCAACTATTGCTTTCACCACTCCACTTGTAGAGTTTGGGGGATTTTTCAATATATAAAACCGTATCATCTGCAAGCAGCAATCGCTTCACCTCTTCTTTCCCCAGACGAATACCTCTGATGTGTTTCCTTAGTCTTATGTTGTTAGCTAGGGTGTAAATTAGGAGCGGGACAGGGGGCACCCTTCTCTAGTACCATTTCAGTCTCTCATACATAGTTTGTATGATATTGAGGAATTTTCCTCCCATTCTTATCTTCTTGAGTGTTTTCAACAGAAGTGGGTATTGGATGTTATCAAATGCTGTTCCCACATCTATAGATATTGTCATGTGGTTTCTATTTTTCATGTCAATGTGGTGAGTAATATTAACAGTCTTATGTATGTTGAACCATCACTGAATCCTTGGTATGAATCCACTTGGCCATGGAAAAATTTTTTGCTTTAAAAACTTTTGAATTTCATTGACCAGTATTTTGTTAAGGATTTTTGCATCAAGGTTCATTACGGATATTGGTCTGTAGTTCTCGATTCTTGTGTGATCTTTGTCTGCTTAGGTATCAGAGTTATACTAGGTTCTTAGAGTTTGGGTGTTTTCCATCTTTTTATATGTTCTGGAAGAGCTTGTGTAGAATTGCTGTCAGTACTTCCTTGAATGTTTGATAGAATTATCCTCTGATGCCATTTGATCTGGTGATTTTTTTGGTTGGTAATCGCTTGACATTTTATCTATTTCTTCTATTGCTATGGGTCTGTTGAGGTTCTTGACGCCTATCTGGGATAGTCTAGGGGGGAATTGTGTTTCAAAGTATTTGTCCATGTCTTTCAAGTTATTGAATTTGTTAGAGTACAAGGTTTCATTACCATTTTTATTTCATTAGGGTCCATTGTAATGTCCCCTGTTTCTTCTTTCATCCCTGCTATTGAAATTTGTTCCTCCTTTTCTTTGGTTAGGTTGCAGAGAGAGAGGGCACAAGATCAACAAGCAAGTCTATTGAACTGCTATAGAAAATCAGACAAGATCACAGAAGAGGTGATTATTCAAGCACAAATCAAAATATCTAAGGTTATACCTGGCTAAAAAAAACCAAAAGATTTGTATGAGGAAAACTTTGGAACTACAGAACACTTATCAGTGACAAGAGTGACTTCAAAAAATGGAGAATATCCTATGCTTGTAGATTAGAAGACTCAGTATAGCAAAGTTGTCAGTTCTGCCCAAGGGACTGTATAAATTTAATGCTATCATCATCTTTCTTCAAAAAATTGGAAAAAACTGATTACCAACTTCATATAGAGAGGGAAGAAGCCCAGAATTAGCAGAGACCTCCTCAAGGAGGCCAAAATTGGAGGGCTTGCTTTATCTGACCTTTAGCACCTATTATACAATCAAAGAGGTCAAACCAGTGTGGTACTGGTGTAATGACAGATACAAGGATCAAAGGAAAAGAGCTTTAAACCCTTAAATAAAAACAATCATACAGATAGCTGATTTTTGATAAGGAGCTAAAGAATATCAAATGGGAAGTTGATACCCTCTTCAATCAGTGGTGCTGAAAAAAAGAGGATATCGACCTGCAGAAAAATGAAGCAAGACCCTGGCCACACTTCATGCACAAGAATAAATTCAAAGTGGATCACAGACCTCGAGGTAGAACCCCGAAGTATTAGGGACATCAGTGAGGGAACTCTCATGCACTCTTGGTGGACCTGTAGGTATGTACAGCCATTGTGTTAGTCAGGGTAAACTAGGGAAACAAATCCACAGACACTCATATATATAAGAGTTTTTTTATATAGGATAAGTGTGCCTTAAGAAAGTATCACAAACCAGTTCTGCCCAAGCCCATAAGTCCAACATTAGCCGATGTCCAACACCAATCAGCAAAGTCCTCCTGAATGTCACGAAACACATGCAAGGATGATGACTGCAGGAGGAAAACCGAATCAGGGAGCATGTAAGCATCTCAGCCAAGGCATGGGTCTCCACATGGCTGCTCCAGCACGCAGGACTGCATCAGGGGAGGTTCATGTGGCTTCTCCTCAGGGAAGTCTTGCAGGAAATGAGCCTCTCTAGCTGAAGCAAGGTAAGGCAGCTGCACCCTGGTCTGACCATCAGAAAGCAAAAGACCAAAGAACTAGAAAGACGAGGCTCACCAAGCCATTTATCTCTCCACACTTCAATTAAACTCACATGTGTTAATCACAGTCAATCTCAGCCATTATAGGAATAAATTTGTAGACATCTAAAACAGATCAAGGTACATATGACCCAGCAATCCCCATACTGTGCATATGCCCCAAAGGGGCAAGAAACTAACCATGGCCAGACATCTGTGCTGGAGAGGGAGGAAGCCCAGAATTAGCAGAGACATTCAAGAAGAAGGACAAAATTGGAAGGCTTGCTTCACGGCACAGTTCACAATTGCAAGGAGTAGAAGCAACCCACATCTCCATCAGTGGACGAATAGGTCAAAAAGCGTGGTACATACAAACAATGGAGTACTGTGCATATCTAAAAAGCAGCAATGACTGCATGAATCCTATTGCCTCATGGGAAGAACTGCAGAAAATTATGCTAAGTGATGTAAGCCACGCACAAAAAGGACAAATGCGTAAGTCCACTGAGGTAAGCTTCAAAACTAGGGCATAGGGGAAAACTACGAAATACATAAGTTCCTGGTATGAGGTCCAGGTACTATAACCAGGGCCAAACCCAATCCAGATGTACAGATGACACTTAATTAAACAGAAAAGAAAGAAAGAGGAAAAAAAAGACATGGGCAGTGGGGGAACAGGGCACTAATTCACCCAAAGGGAGCATGTTGTTTATATCTTGACAGGAAAGGGTGGAGAAAGAGACCAGGCTTCAATCCAGTGCACCAAGACATGAATAGAACATACCAGCATCTATCAGGGAACCAATAGAGAGGTCTGCAGGGACGACGCCAATCCCCACTACTTCGACACTCCCCTCCCCACCCCAGAAGAATGGACGTCAGAACACAGCACTAAAGCTATAACTTGGGGAGAGGGGCATAGCTGATCAGAACACACAGGAGCAAATGAAGAGGAAACGGGAAGGAGAGTGAGTGGAAGACATCCTGGCCCACCAAGCCTCAAGGATGATATCCCTTCTCAGAGTAGACAATGTATAGAGAGGGCCATAGGGCCGGTCCCACCACAAGACCTGATGTCCCTCACTAAACCATAGCACTATGGGAGAATAACACTGGAGACTGGGTGCAAGAATTGTGCTCGATCTAACACCATATCATTGGGGGGAAACACTAAGGGCATGCAACAGAGCAGCAAGGGGAGCAAACCAATGAAATCCTCAGGGAATACCAAAAATAGACATTGGAGACAGTGTAACACCCCATCAAACTCCACTAGAAAACCCTTTGAAAGGTCACACACCAAGAACTTTTCCTAGGCTTTTCCTTTTCTGTCATCGGTTTTCTTTGGATTGTTGTTATTTTGGGTTGTTTTGGCATTTATTTTGTTGGTTTTGTCTTCTTTTGTTGTTTTGCGTGGTCTTGCCTTGTTTTGCGCTTATTAGTGTTTCTGTCTATCTAGATAAGATCGGTGGGATAAACAAGTATAAATTTATAATAGGATCAAAAACATGAACTATAAAGAAATAAAGCTTTTTAAAATGAATATTACAATGATATGCAAACATGAAACATTGAGAGAAGTAAAATATGATTTCAATAAGTGAAAGATATACTTTACACATGCATGCATTAAAAGATTCCATGTTTTACAATTGACCTATAGTTTAAATGTAATATTAATAAAAATTCAGTAATGTGTCTTCAAATTGAAAAATATATTTAAATAGGATGAAATACAATAGGCCAATACTAGCAAAAATTATTCTTAAGAAATACAAAGATAAAAGTACTTTCAGGCCTTAATTGCAAAATAAAGTATAAATTTGTAATAACTAAGATTTCTAGAAGATTAAATAGGAGCATAGCTTGACAACACTCTATTAGACAACAGTCTCCAAAAGTGAAGACTTCAAAAACTAACCACAGGAATATATTAATAAATTTCTCCATATTAATTTGAAATGTGTGCTCACTGAAAGGTACCACTACACGAATACAAAGGCAAGACACAGAAGAGCAAAAAGTAGTCATATTTCTTTGTATTCTTATATCAAAGAATTTAGATTTAGACATTGCAAATGTAAAACATACAAAAAAGTCATTGAATCATATCAAGTAATGTAATTATCATTGCAATGTGATAAAGACAAACAAACTCATTGCCTCGGAGTCAGCTCTGACCCATGGCGACACTCTAGACAGAGGAGGGTAGAACTGCCCGGTGGGCTTCTGATACTGTAACTCTTCACAAGACGAGAAAGTCTTGTTTTCTTCAGCAGAGCAGGTGGGAGTTTGGAACTGTTGATGACATCCCAATGAGCAATCTCTATGCTACCCGCAATGTACTACTCAGAAATAAGAAAATTAAGAGTCTTTAACAATATTGAGCATTAGCCAGGAGGTGAAACCCCCATACACAATTGATAGAATTACGATGAATATAAATTTTTTAGAAAATTATTTATATTACTAGCCTGTAAAAATCTCAGAATATATACATATATATATACACATTTATAATTTATTACCTAGCAGTTTCCAAGAGTTGATAGAATAGTTTACATATGTACCCCGAGGATATGCAAAAATGTTTTCATAGCATCGTAATGTCTAAATACTGGAAATAATTCAGCAATGAAAGTGTTAACTGGATAATAACATCCTTTGTGAGGTGAGATAGAGTATGGGGAAGTGTGGGGTGAAGTGGGGTGATATGTGTGTTATAATGTGTAGGTTTATGAATGTGTGTATTAAATGTACAGAAGTGAAACAGCATAGATAAATCACCCAAACATAATTCTGAGAGAGCAAACACATAAAATACACACCAGATGCAAACATATATGAACCGCTTAGTTTCATTTGTCAATTTCCACAGAAATCAAGATATTTTCTACTCTTGGAAGGACAGAGGAGTACTGATTGATAAAAAAACACATGAAAGAGTACTTTAGACAATGTTGTTGTCAGGTACTGTTGAGCCCATTTTTACAGTCCGTGTCAACCTACCTGGATGGCTTTTTCTCTTTTCAAAGACCATGCACATTACCCAAGCATGATGTCCTTTTCCAGGAACTGATGTCTTGTAATAACATGTTTAAAATACAGGAGATGAAATGTCGTACTCTCTTCTAAGTATCATTCTGGCTGTAGTTCTTCCAAAACGGATGTTCATGGTACTTTCAGTATTCTTTAGTGATATCAAAATTCAGAAGCATCAATTATTCAAATTCACCGCCATTGAGTAGATGCCGACTCACAAGGACCCTGTAGGACACAGCAGAACACGTCGAACTGCCCCTGTGAGTTTCCAAGAATCAACTGTAGACTGGAGTAGGAAGCCCATCTTTCTCCCATGAATACTCATCATTACCAATAAAGAATTTTGAATAATTTAACCTGTTATAACCTAGCACCATTTTTTATGCTAACAGAAGAAAAGAAAACACAGGTCAAAGGTAAACAACTTAGGTACTTGACATGGCAAACAACAGGAGTGTAAACCTATCTCTTTCATTTCCCTTTGTCCCAACAGCTGTGCGGCAACATGAATGGATCTTGATGGATACTTGTACCCTAAGGATGTTTGCTTAATAGAGAGGCGCTTAAACCCAGGACATTTTCATCTGTTATCAGTAGCAGTACACATGCACCCGAGTATAACATTATCTTCTTTTCTCCACCGTAAGCTCAGTTGTCTTTGCTTAGAAGAAAAGCGTTACTCTCTCTACATTCCCCAGATACTTTTCTATACAAATGTTAAAAGATGATATAGAAAAGAGAGAAATTATTTACCTCAGCTTATGAGACCAGTAGAATTATGAGAGAGCCAAAGAAGAATTGGGCCATAAGATGTCAAGAAAAAAACTGGAAAATGTGCAATCTACTCTCTCTGTACTTGTCCATAATAATTGGGATTGGGAAATACACTAGTGTGAGAATAGAAGTGATTGCTTTGGATATCAACTTACTGATGTTGTTAGCTGACACCAGGCATCATGCATGGGACAGATCGTCCTTGGGGACACTGAGGTAAAAGTTGTTGATGGGCTTGGCTCGCTCTCCACTCCTTCTCACGGCTCTGGCCCAGCTCTTCCACCTGACCGATTCCAGAATAAACAAACCAAGCACTGAGCAGTCAGCAGAGATGATCTGAAATCAGGTCATCATCAGCCTCAGCTTTTAGTTTATATGAAGGCTTTTTTACTCAACTAAAGTCATTGCAATCAAACTCATCATGTCCTTGTAGGAAACGCAGTGCCAATGTCCAGCTAAATTATACCTTCTATGTTGAGGAATTATGGCATGATATGAAAAGGCAACTAAGAATTGCTCATTTCTGAACTCTAGTTTCAGAATTTGGCAGTATGCTACTTCATTTCCTTCCATTTTAATTGTGCAAATGCGGAATGCATACAATTGACATACGTATTGATCGTGTGGGAGTTGTATGAGGCCCCAATAAAATGATTTATTAAAAATAAGATCTGTGCTACATAGATAAAGAGATAAAGGACATCCAGGATTTTAGGCCAAAACCCGAGCAGGGGGCAATTTTCCCTTTTCTCTTTTGTTATTTAACGCGTGCTAGCCTTGATGGTTCAGTGATTAAGAACCTTCTGGCTAGTCAAAAATTTAGCAGCCAGAACCAACCAGCTGCTCCAAGGGAACTTCCATAAAGATCACAGCTTGGAAAGCCCATAGAACAGTTCTGCTGTATCTGATTGTGCCACTCAGAGCCAGAATAGACCAAATGGCAATTGGCTTGAAAGGCTCTAATAAGAGGAGTCCTGGCAACACAGTGGTTACCTGTTGCTAACCACAAGGTCAGCAATTGGAGGCCTCCAGTCTTCGCGATAGGAGGGAGGGGGACACTAGGCTTTCTATTTCTGTAAAGAGTTCCTGTCTTGGAAAACCACAAGGGTGTCCTCTACACTGTCTCTTAGGATGGTTGTGATTGGAATGGCCTGGATGACAAGGCAAAGCTTTCTTCTTCACTATGTAAGGCTTCAGGTTGGAGTATAATGTGTTCAGTCTGTGAAAATAAAACTGTGAGTTTCAGATCTTGCACTCCTTGTCACCGTCATCCAGTTTTGCTTCTGCCCATTTGGCCTGCGTTTCTAAGCAACATAGACTCGGAAGCTGCCTTCTGTCTGTGAGTAATCTCCATCTCCAAAGCTGAGACTTGTTCGTATCTGTTATTATCCCCCCCACAGCACAGCGCTCCTGATGAAATCCTTCTTTCTGAATTTCTTCAGAAAACAGTGGCCCACATGAAGTCATTGATGTGGAACTTCTTTTTAATTTTGTTATGCACAGAAACATTAAGATCTTTTCAGAGTACAACATGACTCGCACATTTTAAAAATGTGATACCAAGGGCTATGTGAAAAATGTGTAAAGGAGGAAGAATAGAAGCTGTTTGATCTGCCTCCCCTGACAACAGAGATTTGGCTTAAAGCTGTTTTAAAAATGCCTAACCAAACCCACAGTAGACCCGTCAATTCTGACCCAAAGCAGCACAGTAGGATAAAGAAGAACTGACCCATCAGGTTTTTAAGGTTTCAGTCTTTACAGAAGCAGATTGCCATATCTTTCGTCACCAGAGTGCCTTCAAGGTTTAAAGACAATTTTTTTTGGAGTTTAATTTTTTTTGGGGGGGGGGGCATCACTGCCTCTGGTGGTCGTGGGCGCTACCCAGTACTGCTCCTGAGAGCCGCCACTGGATTTGAACCACCAAGCCCGCAGACCCGCACTCAACCACTTATGCCACCAGGGCTCAGCACTAAAGACAATCTTTATGCTACCAGGAGAGTGCTTTAACTATGGTGCCACCAGAGATCTAAATACAGTAATAGTAACACTTATTTTACACTGATTTTTTTCTTCCATTGAGTCATGAATATTTTTGTTTATGCCAATTTCTCCATTCTTGCATATTTCTACATATTTCACCGACGTTTAGGCGTGGGCAGCGGTGTGTAAAAACAAGGAATTAAGAATCAGAAGGAAATTTAGAGGAACGCCTTAAAAAGTTATGTGAACTCTGAACTCACAGAATATTTTCCATATCAGAGAAGGTTAAAGATTACAAATGAGGAAAATAAGGATCACTGTTATGGAAGAAGCTACTGGCAGGGCTTGGAATGGAATAAAACCGAGAAATTGACAAGTCAATGTGCTTTCTGTTTTAATGTAGGCAATAATAATCCACCCAAACAAGGTATGGAATGATTGCTTTTATGGGGTGCCCAAGTGGGGTCTGAGTTTATCCTAAAAGTATTATAATCAGAGAATCATACAGATCATCAAAATTCATTTTGTCAAGTACATTTGTACATTTGTTGCCATAATCATTTTCAAAATATTTTCTGTCTACTTGAGCCCTTAGTATTGGCTTCTCATTTTTCCCCTCTCTCCCCTAACCTCCCTGCCTCATGAACCCTTGATAATTTATAAGTTATTCATTTTTCCTGTTTTACACTGACCTATGTCTCCCTTCATCCACCACCCACTTTTTCTGTTATTTGTCCCCCTCAGAGGGGGTTATATAGAGATCATTGTGATTCATTCCCTCTTTCTCCTCCCACCTTCCCCTGGTATTGCTACTCTCCATATTGGTCCTGAGGGGTTTATCTGTCATGGAGTCCCTGTGTTTTCTGCTCTTATCTGTACCCATAAACATGTTCTAGTCTAGCCAGATTTGTAATGTAGAATTGGGGTCCTGATAGTGGGGTGGGGTGGGGTGGGGAGGGAACATTTAAGAACTAGAGGAAAGTTGTATGTTTCCTCGGTGTTATACTGCACTCTGACTGGCTCATCTCTTCCTTGTGACCCTTCTATAAAATGATGTTAAATTGTCTAAAGCTAGGTTTGGAGTCTTCACTCTGCACTCCACCCCTCCAATTCACATTGATATGATTTTTTGTTGTTGTTGTTCTGGCTCTTAGATGCCTGATATCGGATCCCAGCAGCACCTCATGATCTTGCACTGGTGTGCTTCTTCCATGTGGACTTTGTTGCTTCTCAGCTAGATGGTCATCGGTTGTCAACTCTGTAAGACCCCAGGTGCTATAGCTTTTGATAGCCGGGGAATCATTCGCTTTCTTCACCACATTTGCTCATGCTCCCATTTTGCCCTCAGCTATCTGGTTGGCAAGCTGAATATCAGGGAATGGCAGGTTCTTGTGTTAAAGGAGTACTTGAGTAGAGGACAAATGTCCCTCTGCTACCTTAATGCTTAACATATAAATATATGTACGGTTATATATAAATATATTTACCGATGTTCATGTATTTAGACTCTATACATGCCCATTTGCCTCCTAGTCCTTCCCTCTATTTCCTTTTACTTTCCTCTTGTCCCACTATCATGTTCAGCCTTCCTTTGGGTTTTAGTCATTCCTCTTGGGTACATTGGTCAAGTCCTCCCTGGCATCCTATGCTCTCCTGGACATCTATTGTTAATCCCTTATGGTTGTCTTGTCCCTATATTTTTTTGGCACCCTCCCTTGCTTTCCTCTGCCTCCCTCTCTCCTGTGTGCCCCCAGAACCATTGGTTCCATTGTATACACCTCTGGGTTGTTTATCCCATCTAGCCTATCTAGATAGACGCGCAGAGACAATAATGAGCACAAGCTCAGGACACGGCAAAACCAAACAGCAAAAGAAAACAGACAAACAAAAAAACAACAGAAAGAAAGAAAGAAGAATTTAAGAAGTCTGTAAATAGTTGCAGGTCTGTTTGTTGGCTGTTAGGAGTGTTTTCCAATCAAATCTGATGGGGCACCACGTTCTGGCCACAAAGTGTACTTTTGGTATTCTCTGGGGACTTCATCGCTTTGCCCCCTTTGCTGCTCTGTTGCACACCGTTAGCATTCGACCCCTTAGTGGTGGGGTCAGATCGGGTACATTTCCTGCACTGTGCCTCCAGCGTTGTCCATCGCAGCACAACGGGTCAGTGAGGGACATCCTGTCTCGTGGTGAGACTGACCCTACGGTCCTCTCTGTGCATCGATGACTCTGAGCAGGAATACCATCCTTGGGACTCGGTGTGCCAGGATGTATTCCACTCCCTCATTCCCTCTTCGTTTGCTCCCATGTGCTCTGATCAGATGTGTCCCTTTCCCTGAGCTGTAGCTTCAGCGCTGTCTTCTAAAGTAAATTCTTCTGGGGGGAAAGGGTGGGATGTCCAATAATTGTGATTGCGGCTGGCCTCTCTATTGGTTCCCTGCTTCGTGAGGGTATGTTGCTTCACATCTTGGCACACCAGCTTGAAACCTGGGTCCTCTCTCCCTCACCTGTGGAAATGTAAATACCTTTCCCTTTGGTGGTTAGTGTCCTGTTCCCCACTGTCCATGTTTTTTTTTCCTTTCTGTCTTTCCCCCTCATTTTTAGTTGACTGCCATATGTATCGCTAGAGTGGGTCTGGCCCTTGCCATAATGCCTGGACATCAACCCAGAAATGTATGTATACAGTAGCTATTTCCCTTTGCCCATTTTGCATTTTTAAGCGTACCTCAACAGACTCATGTTGTACTTGTCCTTTTGTGATTGGCTTACTTCACTTATCATGTCCTTCAGTTCTTCCCAAGGGGTTATGTGCTTCATGTGTTCACGGCTGCTTTTCAGGGATGTGCGGTACTCCATTGTATCTATGTACCACAGTTTTTCAATCCATTCATCCACTGATGGAAATTTGGGTGGTTTCCAACTCCTTGCAATTGTGAACTGTGCAGCAGTGAACACTGGAACACAGATGTCTGACCATGGTTTGTTTCTTGTCTCTTCTGGGTATAAGCTGAGTCAGGTATAGGTAAAGAGGCTGACACAGTTAAGTATGACAAGGCAGGAAAAAAAATATGAATTCAGTTGTTTCATGACATGTCCCAGGGAAATAGAAAGGTAGCAATTGACCTAAACAAGTAAGGAGAAGGTCATGAGCCTTCTCTGAGTGGAACTATCAATCCATCCCAACTATTCAAACAGGACTCAGTCATGCTCTGGTGTAACTACTAATTACCCTTCTTTGAATAGAGTAGGTCAGCATTGCGCTCATCTAAACCCTGAGTGGAAATACAAATGGAGTGGACATAACTGGACTGAGGAAAAGCAGCACTTTCCTCCTCACACAACACGTAGATGTCATGCTTCTTGTACACAAAGCAACAGCACTGCCAGATATAGCGGCTCAAATATTAGATTTGCTTCTGGGTATATTTCAAATGCTGACTCAAAAAAAAATGATACCAGCTTCCCCCCAACCACTCTAGTTTCTGAGATACAGAACATATGCCATATGCTCCTTCAGGATATTTTAATGTGTTTTTAGCTAGGCTGAAATAGAGGAAGTTTGCACTGACCTTATTTAAAGTAGTTTGTGTTGTACTAAACAGTTACATTTCACGTTGTGCCCTTTGTTCCACAGATATATTTGAACAGTGAAAATTTCATCAACATGGGATTTCCCCTCAAGTACCACTTCACTATTATCAGGAATTAATGGAAGAGATTTCCAATTTATCTTAAAAGGGGGGGTAGAAGTATGAGTTACTGTACAATAAATTAGAAGCCCTGATGGTGTAGTAGATTATGTGTTTGATTGCTAACTACAAGAGCAGCTATTTAAGTCTACCAGCCACACTGTAAGAAAAAGGGGAACTTTCTGTGTCCATAGAGATTTATAGCCTGAGAAACCCACAAGTGAAATTCCACTCTGTCCTATAGAATCACTATATGTTATAACTAACTGTTTGTTATCAATTATGGCTTAATAAATAGAGATTCAAATGTTCTGAAATGTCAAATGGGTCTGTTAGAGTTCAAACTCCTTTATTAAAATTAAGCTGTTTCACTGTTATTATAAGATGGCACAATTTATCCACTTGTGCACAGAAACTCTTAAAAGTTAGAGTTCTTCTTATAAAGAATCTTGGGGTCAACCTCACCTTTAAAACATTTAACCTGGGCCTGAGCCCTGGTGGCATAAGTGGTTGAGTGCAGGACTGCGGCTCGCGGGCGTGGTGGTTCTAATCCAGCAGCAGCTCTCAGGAGTTCCCAGCACCACGAGAGGGCAGTGATGCCAAAAATCCAAAAAAAAACTTTCAAAAAACATTTAACCTGAATTATCCATTCACTTATCTATATAAAACATATTCTGAAATGTGTACTACATAACTTAAAGAAGAGTTCTGATCTTGAAAACATTTATGAAAATTTCCATGAAGTTGTATTTTTGACCCTCTAAATTACCCTCACACCTTCAATATATACATATTTTTTGTTTTCTTTTCATTCTTTTAAAGCTGCATTCTGGCTTTGCAATATTCAGCTGATAGTTTTGATACATAATGTACATCCTTCCATACTGAAAAAATACCAACCCCCCCCCAAATACTACAATCCAGCATATGTTTCTTCATACATTTCATTGTATGCTTTCCTCTATTTCACTGCACCTTCTCTTTCCCAAGCATGATGTCCTTCATCAGTGACTAGTTCTTCCTGTTAATATGTCCAAAGTATGTGAATGAAGTCTCACCATCCTTCCTTCTACGGCATATTTTGGCTGTACTAATCAGAGTTCATATACAGAACCAAGTAGGTATGTGATGATTCTAGGAAGGTTCTTTCTATTATGACCTATTTCCCTTTTAGTAAACGTGAGTAATTATGAGATGCTACTGTTTAATAAAATAGTATATGTAAATATTTTTCTTACAACATAAAAAAGAAAACAGTTTATAGTACTTTCAGATTTCAGCCAGCCTCATGGGTGTGGAGTCATGATGGAGCAATGCTTAGACATGCTGTGCTAACAAAAGTTCAGCAATCCCATTGCACTGACCAATCCATGGGAGAAAAGCATAGCGATTTGCTCTGTAAGGATTTAAAATCTTGGAAACCATATGCAGCAATTCTCCTCTTTCCAAGAGAGTATGAATTAGACCTCAATGTGTTGAGTTGTGGTGTGCTTTGTTATCTATAGTTCACTGATGACTAACAGTGTTGAGCAACTTTTTATGTGTTTATTGATTATTTACTATAAAGGTATTTGATGATGTGGATCACAAAACCTATGGGAAGAATAGGAATTCCAGAACACTTAATTATTCTTATGCAGAACCTGTACTTGTGTCAAGGGGAAGTTGTGAAAACAGAATAATAGAATACTACATGGTTTATAATAAATGTGTGTCAGAGTTGCATCTTTTCATTATATTTATTCAATCGGTATGTTGAGTAAATGACCAGAGAAGCTGTATTATATAAGCAAGTAGGTGGCACCAGGATTTGACGGTTTACTAGCCACCTTCTACATGCAGAGAACACAACTTTGCTGGCTGAAAGCAAGAAGGACTTGCTGATGAAGCTCAAGGATCGAAGGCTTCAGTATGAATTACAACTCCATGTAACCAAAAATTCTCAAACGGAACCAATAGTAAAACATCATGGTGAACAGAGAAAAGATTGACATAATCGGGATTTCATCTTACTTGATCCATAACCAATGCTTAAGAAAGCAGCAGTCTAGACATCAACTAACTGATGGACTGCAATGGATAAATGTGCTGCCCAAGACCTGTTTGAAATGTTGAAAAACAAGTATTTACTTTGAGGACTAAGTCATGCAATGGTGTTTTTCATTACCTCATAAGCATGTGAATGTTAGAAATGGACTAAGAAAGACATAAAAGAATCAGTGTATTTGTATAAATGTTGGTGAAGAATATTTAAATTCTCATGGACTGTCAAAAGGACAAACAAGTACAACCAGAAAGTTCCATTAGTGGCAAGGATGGTGAGACCAAGCCTTACGTACTTTTGACATGTTGTCAGAAAACACCAGTCTTCGGTGAATGACATGTGCTTCATAGAGGGGCAGAGATGGATTAAACTTTGTGAGGACAGTTCTGGACGTGGCTATGTTTCATGCTGTGGACATAGGGTCACGATGAGTCAGAAGCAACTGGATGATATTTACACAGAACTACATTGTTTATAATCTCCCTTAGAGAATTTACACTTTTGTCCATCTTAAAATTGGGGGGTGATAAGTCTTTTTATAAGGAGACCTAGTGGTACTGTGTATAAGCACTTGGTTTCTAACCAAAAATTAGAGGTTTGAACCCAATGGTAGAGTCTAGGAAAGAGAGATGAGGCAATTTACTTCTGTAAAGATATAGGAAACTTTATGGAGTCTCCTTTGTCCTATAGGATGACTGGGAGTCGTAATGAGCTTGATGGCAGGAGGTTTGTTTATGTCTTTTTACTCTTCTTAAATATATATCTCTTGAATGCCTCTTTATATATTGTAGACATTAGATGCTTAATTAATTTATATAATTTTCAAATGCTTTTTTCTCATTTCGTGAGCTGTTATTTACAACTTAACATTTTAAATCTTGGTAAAGTTCAATTCTACTTAATGTTCTTTTATTCCTAATGTTTTTGTGCCATATCTAGGAAACCATTAGATAATAGAATTTCAGAAAATTTTTCTCCTAAGACTTTCATAATTTTGTTTGATCCATGATTTATTTGACTTTTGATCTATGATCCACTTTGTTATTTTTTTATATGGTGAGATATAGGACCTAAATTCGTTCTGTTTGTGAGGGCCTGGTTGCTGTGGCATCGTTTATAAAGACTATTTTCTTTTCTAAATTGCATTTTCTTGGCAATCTTGTAAAAATTAATAATAAATGTAAGGGTTTATAGATTTTAGACTTCCTATTGATCTATTGACCTGTCCTTGTGCAAGTAGCATGTGATCTCGATTATTGTACCTTTGTGGTAAGATTTTAATGCAGGCACTGTGAGCCCACTAATGCTCTTTTCTTTCCTTTTTCAAAATTGCTCTGAATGACTCATCAGGACCTCTTACGTTTCCCAACGAATGGTTGGGGCAGCTGGTAAGGTTTTGTAAAAATGATTACCTGGGCTTCTGATAAGGATTGCATTGAATTTGAAAATCAATCTGAGGAGTATTACCATTTTAATAATATGTAGTCATCCAATTCATGAATATAGGAAGCATTTCCACTTATTTATGTATTCTTTACTGTCTTCCCATGATGTTGTGAAATTTTCAGTGTATGAGATTTTTGTTAAATACACTTCTACTAGTTTATTCTTTTGCTATTGAAATAGAATTGTTTCCTCAACATTATTTTCATATTTTTATTGCTAGTATACAGAAATAAATTGAGATTTATATATTGACCATGCACTGTGCAATCTTGCTGAACTTACTACTTCAAATATTTTTGTGTGTGCATCTTTTAGGTAAAAAATACATATGCTTTCTCTTTTCCATGCCAGATTGCTCTACAAGTAGTTTCACTGTCATGTTGACTAGGAGTAAAAAGAATAGATATCTGCCATTTTCATAGAGTGCTTTCTAGGAAACATTGAATCTTTCACTTTTAAGAATAACAGTTATAATGGTTCAAAAATGTCCTTCATCAGATTAAAGATGTTTCCTTCCATGTCTACTCTGTTAAATGTTTGTAAAGTTTATTTGTCTTTGTCTAATGCCTTTTTGTTCACCTATTAAGATGAACAGATGGTTTATCTTTTATCCTATTAATATGTTGCAGTAACACATTTGTATTTCTATGTTGCACTGATCTTGCAAATATCTTACTTTATCATGCTTTAGAATGCTTCTGATATATGACTGGACTCAGAAATGTACTCTCAAGCTATTGCAAGGACTCTGTGAATATGTCCAAATGTCCACCTTACTCCTTTTCCCTGTCTCACTATCACTTAGCATTTTAAAGATACTCCTTTTCAATATCTTATTTGTGTATTCTTTACACTTTTGCTTTTGGATTATGACTTTGTGTATCAAATAATATGATCACCTGATTTCTTTTATTCTACTAATATGGTGGAATAATACATTCAAGTTGATATTGAAATAAAGTAATTTTTAATAAATGCATATTCTACTGGATTAATGTATATTTTTGGATTAATGTATATTTTTCATTCCACCATTTTATTAGCAGTATTGACTTATTTTGTTTTTTGTTGCATATATTTTGTTTCCCTCTCCCTCCCCTACATTACAATTCTCTAAAAATGCTAACAGCTTCAAAGTCCTTGACACCTGTTTCCTCAATTCAGCAACACTTCCAGTTTTCCTTCTTTGTGATATTATCCAGAAACTCCTTCAATGAAGAAATCTGGAACAATAAAATAGAGCATACTGTTTTTCACCCTCTCTCAATGGTCAGCCTTGACCACTATTTAATGTCTGAAAACAGGACTCATACCACCAGGACTGGAATACCAAATGACGTTTGAAACACAATTTATACCCTCAAAGAAGATAACCAGAAAATACTGAAGATTTACATCACCATCTGATACTGTAAGTCTGACTAATAAATCATATTTGTTAATTCTATGATAGTATACCATAAAGGGGAAAACACACATTTTGCTTCCTCCAGCATTCACCATTTAATAGTGGTCCGAGCTTATTCAAGTCCTCCTCAATGCAAAGAACTTTATTTTAATGACCTGGTATTCTATAATGTTCACTTTCCCTACATGATTGCTGAAGACAAAATGTGTGCATAACAAATGTGGTGAAAAAATCTGATAGTGCCTAGCAATCAAAAGATATAGCATCTGGGGTCTTAAACACTTGAAGCTAAACAAGTGACCATCTAGCAGGGAAGCAACTTGCCCACATCAGCCTAGCTGATCACAAGATGTTGACAGGATTAGGTATAAAGACAAATAATAATATTCATGCAAATGTGGTGGTTCGGAGTGGAGACCCTAAGCCCATCCATACACAATTGGACATCCCTTCACAGAAGGGTCACAGAATGGGTTGAACCAGCGAGGGTGCAGAATAGCATGGATGAAACACAGAACATTTCTCTCATTCGGCAGTTCCTACTGTGGGTCGTGATTCCTTTGAAGGTAGAATGATCATTTCACAGGAGTCGTCTGATACATAACAGCAGGAAAATGATCATTATGAAGTAGCAGCAAAAATAATATTATGGTTGGGGGGGGGGTCACCACAACATGAGGTAGCGTATTAAAGAGCTGCAGCATTAGGAAGGCTGAGAACCACTGCTCTAGTTCTTTAATGCTTCCTTCATGCACACCCTCCTCGCAATATCATGACCCCGCTTCTACCTTACCACTCCAGCTAGATGGGAGCATGTACACTGGTGCAGACAAGAGCTCCTGACAGGATCCACAGAGAGACTCCTCAGCACCAATAATGGTAGCAGCTATACCTTGAGGGTAGGGGGTACTGGCAGGGGGCGGAGGGAAAAAAGGGGGATTTGATACCAATGATCTATATATACCCCCTCTCAAGAGGGTCAAACAATAGAAACGTGGGTAAAGGGAGACAGTGAGTGGTGTAAGATATGAAAATAAAAATTTCTAATTTATTAAGGGATTGTGTCACTAGGGTGTAAGGGTGGGAGAGGAAGGGAAAAAACAGGAGCTGATACCAAGGGCTCAAGTAGAAAGAAAATGTTTTGAAAATGCCGATGGCAACATTTGTACAAATGCGCTTGATGCAATTGTTTTTTTGTGGGCATCACTGCCCTCTGGTGGGAATAGGTATGCTTGAGACAATTGATGTGTGTTGCTATAAGAGCTCTAAGAGCCCTCAATAAAAATGATTTATAGAAATAAAAATGAAATTAAGCAATAATGAAATTGTTCTAAAATTTTTGAAGGTCCCTCTCCTTTCACTCACATTTAAACAAATGCAATCCCTTCTTCCTATGTTTCACATGGAAGGCAGGATGCTAGACACTCCAAGTTCTGGGTTTTCACTTCACTTGCTCCCCACCATCGAGTGAATTCTGACTCATAGTGATGCAGGGTAGAACTGCCCTGTGAGTGTCTCAAACTGTGATTCTTTATCGGAAGCCTCTCTTTCTCTGTTGGATCCAGCTGGTGGTTTTGCACTACTACTCTTGCAGTTATGAGGCCAACGCACAACCTCTATGTCACCAGGACTCCCAGCTTTCCAATAAGCTGATTTCTTATTCTCTTTGACATCAAAGCTCACAGTGTTTCCTTCTGATCATTCACCTTAGCCAGTAAACCCAGGTCTCTGCTTCAAAGTCTTTCAACCTCACTTAAAAAGCAAACATGTAATGCTGCAATGGAACTTTTATGTATTCCTTGAGCACACTTTCAGCATACTTTGAATAGTGACCTCCTAAGTTAGGTGTCAGCTAAGTGCACACAGAAAAATCACACCAGCCTGTATGATCCAAAGATCATAAACATAAAATCAAAAGTGCAGGAGAGAATGGTGTTAGAGCTTAAATTCTGAGCACCTGGTTTACAGAAGGCTATGGGTGACCGTGAGTACACAAAATCCATTTGCAGCATCCCAACCTGGATTAGCGTTCTGGAGGATGTGATAAGACAGACTATCAGACAGAGTGCATTGGAAAATGAATTACTGTAGTTAAGTTAAAATTTATAACACATAATTTGTTCTCTTAATTCATTTCAAATGGGTTCTAATTTTTAAATTGTCTGCCTTCTTTTGAATTAAAGTTTTCAAAAATTCTCAACCGTCTCAAACGCATGCTAAAGTTAGACATTGAATACAGGAGACTGAAGAAAAATATGTGCGTTTGAGTCATGGTGCTTGTGAAGAATATTGACAGTATTGGCCTTCCAAAAAGACAACCAAATTTGTCTGGGAAGAAGTACATCCGCAATGCTCCTCAGAGACAAGGGTGGTAAGGAAAGCCCCAAGAAGCTGGATTGACCCAGTGGTTACAGTGAGCAGCTTCAACTTCGGAATGACCTGACGCCAGCACAGGGCAGCCACTGCTGTGGTCTGTGCTGCACAGGGTCACAATGAGTCAAAACTGATGCCTCTAAGAATGACAACACAAGAACGAAGGAAACATTCTAAAATCGATTGTGGTGATGACTGCTAAACTCTCCTCAATATTTTTAAACCATTGGATTGCATCGTATATGAATTATATCTCAATGAAACTGTAAAAAGGGGGTTGAGATACATAATAGTATATTGAAGTGCTTCGATGACTGAGATGAAAACAAATGTGTATACATTGTTGAATTAAGACTGATGATTTTCTCTACAAAACCTTTACCAAATTCACAATTAAAAGTAATAAATAAATAAAGGTTTCGTGACAGTTACATGCAAAGGATTAGTGGAAGATACTAAATACTGATCAGGTTTGCTTAGGCAACATCTGCAACCTGCCCAGAGGGTCTGTTTAGGGGGAGGGGCCTGCCCTGGCTGTGGAAGGTTCAGAGGATAGGAGGAGACAAGATATTTTAGAACTATAAAACCTGCTCTGAGAGGCCCAAAGAATTTCCCTCTAAACCTGGGTCCTAAGCCCTACCACCCTACTGATACCATATTGGCTTGTTTCAGGTTTGTTCCTTCTTGGCTAGTCTTGAATAAAAACTACTCAGAACTACTCAGAACTTTATAAGGACCGTCTAATAATCCATCTTTTATTCTCAAAGCAGCGCCTTCCAGTCAAGGGTAAAATTTTCCAACAGGAATCCGCCAACTTATTTTCTCCATATAGATCCTCTATTTTGAAAATTGTGGTGCATGAATTTCAAGAAAAAGGAATTTTGTAATGTTATTAATAAAAGATTTTAAAAACTAAAATATACAAATACATGTGAATTGACCCAGAAGTCATCTATACTCTTCGAGTCCCAAACCCCAAGCCCTTATAGTTCCAATAAGTTAAAGCCATGGTGGCATAGTGTTTATGCGTTGAGAAGCCAACTGCAAGATCAGCAGTTTGAAACTACCAGCCATTCTCTGGGAGAAAGACTGGACTCTCTACTCTCATAGACAGCTACAGTCCCAGAAAGTCACCAGGGCAGTTCTATCCTGTCACATTGCATCACTATGAGTCGGTGTGGCCTTCATGGCAGTGAACTTTTAACCTTTTTTTCAACCCTAATAGGTTAAGCGACTGGTTTCCATTGGGTTTGGGGAGAAACTGTGTATACTATCACCAGTTGTTTTTTTTTTTGGGGGGGGGCATCACTGCCCTCTGGTGGTGGGAGTAGGAGGCCCAGCCTTTGCTCCATGGAGCTGGAATTGAACCTCCATCCCAGTGGGCCGCAGTCCTGCGCACAACCACTACGCCACCGGGGCTCAGCCCTATATCACCAGTTTTAAGAATCGCACAGACAGAAACAAACTGCTCTGGATGGATTTTATATCCAATGAGACTAAATTCGAATCTGGTGAGTGGAAATTAATGAAAACTTCCTTTTTTCCCCCCCAATATTGGATTTTTAAAGTTGTGGGATTCAAGTGCCCCTGTCTCTCTGCCAGTTGATTCCAGCACATAGTGAGTCTACAGGACAGGGTAGAACTGCTACTGTGGGTTTCCACAACTGTAACACTTTATAGGAATAAAAAGCCTCATCTTTCTCCCCAACATTGGCTGTTTATTCCAAGCCGATGACTGCAGTTAGCAACACAATGCATAACCGCTAGACAACCTTGGCTCCTATGTAACTCGGTGCATCAAGTAAAGTTCACACAACGAAGCCCTCACCAGAATTCTTGAAAAAGATTACATACAAAAGGATACGTTCCCCAGCAATAAAACAGGAAAGGAGCTTTGCTGGCCAGAGCTCTCATTGTACACCCATTTCCTGTAGATGGCATAGCACTCACTCTGAGTTAGTGCACCCAGTGGTGTCGCCTGGAAAAGTTCTCTCTGGTTACAGGGGATTTTTCAAAAGGGAGCTTCACTTGCACCTCATTTTTTGTGATGGCCAATTTAAGTGAACAGTGTGCATCTGTGACATGTTGTTTCCTGCTCAGGAAAAATGCCACACAAACTGTTGTGATGTTGAACACAGCTTTCAAGGACAGACCTGTGGGAAAAACTCAAGTGTATGGGTAGTTTTCTCATTTCAAAAAAAAAAAAAAAGAAATGTCAATTGATTACAAACCTTATTCTGGATATACATCGATGATGGATGAAAATGTCATTAAAATCCACGCAGTTGGGCTCAATTATGGACCATTTAAGAAATAGAAAAGTTATCTAGCCTATCTTGGAGCTCATTTCAGTGAATTTAATGGAAGATTTGAGGATGAGAAGGATTGCTGTGAAATTTGTGTATCAGGTTCCAACTGACCAGAAAAAAGTATGTTGTGTGGAAACATACTGTGCTTTAAAAGAACAGATCTGAAATGACCAGACCTTTGACACTTGATAACCTGCTGGCAGCATCAGAGTGTCATAAATGTCACTACTGGTGAAGAAACATGGTGCTATTCTTACAGCTGCACAAGCCAGTGGAAGATTCCATCATCACCTTGATAAACAAAACAAAACAAAACAAAACAAAATGTCAAGTGAAGTCATAGATCAAAGCGATGTTCCTTTGTCATTGGTGTTCCTGTTGCTACGAGGAGACTAGTGCATTTGGAGTTTATTCCACCAAGTCAGACTGTACTGTCTGATCTCCAGTTAAGCTTTCTATCCAGCGATTCTAAAAATATTGTGCAGCAGTGTGGGACAAAAAGATCTGATTTGTGGCAGACAGGGGACTGGTATTGCCACCGCAGCAATGCACCTGCATGTTGGCAACAAACAAACAAACAAACAAAACCAGCATGCCTCTCTTGCCTCACGTGCCTTCCTCTCTGTGTGAGACTTCTTTTTGTTTCTGCGAATGAAGAGGGACATGGAAGGAGAGCAATTTGAGGACATAGAAGAGGTGAAAAAAAAATGAGGGAGATGCTGCCGGCCATCCACACAGATTAGTTTGAAGGAAATTTCCAAGAGTGAATCAGATTTGACAAATGCATTAAATGTAGTGGAGGACTTTGAAGGTGAGACTTTGTTTTTTTTAAATTTTTAAATACATAACTTTGAAAAAAAAAAAAGCACAGGTTCTTGAAGGGTACCTCCTTATATCCCAGGGGTGAGAGTAGAGCTACAGAGCAAGGTCCCTAGCCGTCCAGCGTTGTTGTCTTCAGGTGCATTTCATTACCTCAAAAAGCCAGAAAGTATGAGTTCCTTGCAAACAAATGTCCTCTGTAAATCATGACCACCACAAGTTAAACTGCCAGGCAGCTTTGAAGCACAGAAAAACACATTTAATAAACATTGCTCAGAAGGTACACATGAATTATCATCAAGGTTGTTTCACATCTGCCGCGCTGGTAAGTGACCACTCTGCCTTGGTCTTTCTTTAGGGGTAAAACGGGATTCCACTAAGTTGACTTCTACAATTTTTTTACAGTTATCCCAAGCATTAACTCAGACTTGATAGCCAACCTGCTATCAGGATCAGAGTGAGTGGCATAAATTAGACAAGCAATACTACCAGTAGTCCTTCTATCTCAGAGAGACCAAGTGTGTCTTTATGCATTCAACAAAAAAATACTCAGGCAAGCTTGAAAAATACTGTTTTCTCCTTTATTACACAGGTCCTTGTGTAGTTTTAAATGTTATTTTCAACAAATGGCATGGACCTAAGTAAGCAATCTCCAGCATTATAATTAATCAAGTTTAAGTAAATAAGAATTGACAGTGCTTTTGCTAGACCCCAAAATAATCACTGAGTTTTCAGTAAGCTGAGAGTTCATGATTGCTTTATTTTGCTCCTAACTTACAAGGAAAGCTAAACAGATCATTGTCTTATGAAAATTGTGATCCTGGAAAAGACTGGATTTCACAGAAAGAACACTGGCCAAAATAATACCTTAATTTGTTGACCACACGATAGAGTATGTTAAATCCTGTTACCATTATGGTTGTAAGTGTTCATAGATCAACATACACCTCTCATCCTGCTGTGTGTTGAACTAGAGTTTCATGCTCACAGACTAGCTAATTGAGACAGAGCATGATTTTTTTTTAAAAAAGTACAGGCAATCTTAATGATTTACTGAATATATATTTGTGGTTTTCCTATGAGTCAAAATTTGTTTATTGACCCCAATCAATACTGCTGATATTTCCATAGTCATTTGTTCCCATGTGCAGAGCAACAAAAAGTTGCCTGATGCACAAAGTCCCAACTAAGGTTCACAAAGTGTGTAAGTCTGGGTAGACTAGAGGAACAAATTTCAGAGACACGCATATAGGTATAAGGAAAGGGTTTATAGACAAAAGAAATGTGACCCTAAAAAGGCATCCCAATCCAGTCCAGTGCAAAGTCATTAGTCCAATAATAACCCATATGCCTGAAATCAGTCTATAAAGTCTGCTTCTAACTCAGGAAGTCACAGGTCAGTGGGTGCAGAATTCTGGCGCTGGCAGGGGTCTCCCCATGGCTCCTCACTTCCAGGGCTCAGGTCCATCAACAGCATGCCACTCCAGCTTCAGAGGTCTGTCTTCATCAGGGCTAAGCCGTGTGGTCTCTCCACCGGCTACTCCAGCCTTCCAGCCGCCGCCATTCTGTCTTGTCCATGATTAATCGTCTCTGAAACTAACTCCCAACAACTGGAGAAGATAGCTTCTCATCTTCACGAGGGAAATGCCGTGAGATTTCCCAGGAGTCTCAGGTGAAAGCCATGCACACACAGAGGCCTCATCAGCTACTCAATGGTTTTCTCCTGATTAACAGGCCAGACTCCACCCCTACATTTCAATTATAAAATTAACATAAGCAAAAAAATTAATATAAGCACATGACTGCCACACAAAGCAAAGCTCTCCTTTCTTGTTTCAGCTCTTACAGTGTAAAGAAGTGTCCTCTAAGCTGTCTTGTTGGTGCAATTTTTTACTTGACTTTTTCAAGGTGATTTTTGCTACTGAAATTATTCCCAAGTATGATGTTGTAGTGCTATCTGGTGTTCTTATTATGTGCAGGACCACCACGTGCCCAACAGAGAAAATACATGTACTGTATATGCTTTGTTCAGGCATGAGTTACGATGCTGTTGACCAAGAGTCCAGTGTCAATCAACACTTTATTTTATATAAAATATCCTTAAACAAAAATAGACATAAAACAGACTTATGTGTTGAATAATTGACAAAAGATGTTATTGCCAAAGACTAACAGGAAGCTAATCCTGTATTTCTTCAGGGAACTATGGATCTGAATTTGCCAACGTAGTGTCCATAGTAACTTTATGGACTGAAAGCATATTTAGTTCATAAAGGAATGAGACAGATATACATTGGATCAAATGTAGAGATTTCTAGCATATAAAGTTCACAGGAAAGATAATACAATGCAAACAGATTCCAATTTATCAAGGTTTTAAAAAATTTGTAACAACTTACAAAGATCAAATGCCTACATTCACTGCTTCATGTAATCTCTTGTGCAAAAATCCCACCTAAAGGCAAGCAGAAAGAGAACTATTATAAGGTGAACCCTATGTAGAAATATCTATTTGTGAAGATTATAGCCATCAATGAGCATGATTACAGCAAACATTGATTTTTTAAACTAAAACAGCCATAATCCTACCCTCAAAGCATTTATTAGCTGTTGAAAAAAATTATTAATTAAATAATATATACTAAAAACTGTGAGGAAAATATATAGGAAGTGGAGAGAGAAAGTTATTAGAATGTTATGCAAATTTCCATGAATGGAAGAATGTATTTAAAAGTTGTGGTACATGCATACAGTTGAGTACTATGTATCCCTCTAAACAAACCTACAAACCCAGGAACAAGGGAACAACAAGTGATCTAAAATTGATGGTGAGAAGGGCATAGGATGCCTGGTGGGGCTGGATCAAATTCAATGTAGTCAAGAAGAATTACTGAAACCTGAATAAAGGCCAAACATGATAGTGGGATAAGAGGAAAATAAAAGGAAATAGAGGAAACAGAGGGGAGGCAAAGGACATTTATAGAGATCTAAATATAGGTAGGTACATGTGTAAATATATTTATATATAACTATAAGGAAATAGATCTATGTATGTGTATTTATGCTAGGTATGAAGGTAATAGGCAGGCATTGGGCCTCCACACAATTACTCCCTCAATACAAGAACACATTTTTCTAATAACCCAGCATTCTGTAATGCTTACCTTCTTGATGAGATCACTGAGAACAAAAATGGGTACTTAAGCAAAAGCAGTAAAGAAAACTGAATGTGCCCAGTTATTAAAAGAGATGGCATCTGGGGTCTTAAAACTTGAAGATAAACAAGCAGCCATTAAAAAAACAAACAAACAAGCAGCCATTTAGTTGAGAAGCAACAAAACCCACATAGGAGAAGAGCACCAACCTGTGTGATCATGAAGTGTTAATGGGATCATGTCTCAGGCATTAAAGACTCAGAACAAAAAAATAGTATCTATGTGAATGAGGGGGAGGGTGGAGTGAAGACCCCAAACCCATCTGTAGAAAATTGGACATTCCTTCACAGAAGAGACACAAGGAAGAGACAAGTCAGTCAGGGTGCAGAATAGCACCAATGAAACATACAACTTTGCTCTAGGCCAGTGGTTCTCAATCTTCCTATTGCTTTAACCCTTTAATACAATTCCTCATGTTGTAGTTACACCTAAACATAAAATTATTTCTGTTGCTACTTCATAACTGTAATCTTGCTACTGTTATGTGACCCCTGTGAAAGGGTTGTTCAACCCCCAAAGGGGTGGCAGCCTACAGTTGAGACTGCTGCTCTATTTCCTTAATGCTTCCCCTCCCACTACTATCATGGCCCCAGTTCTAACTCACAAATCTCGCTGGACCCGAGCATGTGCACTGCCACAGATAAAAGCTAGAAATGCAGGGCATCCAGGACAGACAAATCACTAGGACTGATAATGTTAGCGGTGATACCAGGAAGGGAAGTGGAAGGCAGTAGAGAAAGGGGAAACCGATCACAGTAATCTACATATAATCCCTTCCCAGGGGGATAGAAAACAAAAAAGTGGGTGGAAGGAGGTTGGTTTAAGACATGAAAAAAATCATCAAAGGTTCATGAGGGAGTGAGGGGAGGTGAGAGGGGAAATGAGCTGATACCAAGGGTTCAAGTAGAAAGAAAATGCTTTTTAAATTCTGGTGGCAAAATATACACCTCAGTGCTTGACAATATGAACAGCTATATAGATTGTGATGAGAACTGTAATAGGTCCCAATAAAATGCTTTAAATTTAAAATATAAGAAAAAATAACATAAAAGCAGATCAAGAAATAAATAAAAGTAGAACTTAAGTAAAATAATCTTAGCGATGTCAGAGAGAGCCTCAAGCTAAATAAGTAAGCTTTGATCTGAAATCTGGTAAAAAGTTTAGCTTACCTGGGTAGAGGGAAAGCATGAATCTAAAACATCGTGTGCAAAGTCAGTGGGGCACATGAAAGCTTGACACTTTAGGTGGCTTCAGAAAGCTCTTGAATTTGGTTGTGAACTCCTGGAAGGGTGAAACAAGAACACAGTTGAATGTGTACACATCATCATTCTGTAAGCTTTTTTATGCAAGCTTGAAAAACACTGTTTTCTCCTTCATTACACAGGTTACTGTGTAATTTTAAACGTTATTTTTAACAAATGTCATGGACCTAAATATTGGAATGCCCCAATACTTTCTACCATTATTCTAAATAATATGATCTTATCTTCAATGAATGAACAAAGAGCCCAGAAATTGGTGTGAAACATTCGCTAAAAGTCTTATCTCTTTTCATACATTTGTGATTTTTTTCTGATGAGCATCCAGGACTCTGTCTCTGAAGCCTTCCCACACACTCATTTTCAGAGTATCTGCTTCACTCTGGGAGGCAGGAGATATTTTGTTTGCTTGTTTGTTTTGAGGGGGGGGGCATCACTGCCCTCTGGTGGTCATGGGAGCGACCCAGCGCTGCTCCTGAGAGTCGCTGCTGGATTTGAACTGCTAAGCCCGCAGACCACAGTCCCGCATTCAACCACTTATGCCACTGGGGCTCAGCCCAGGAGGTATTTTATAGAGAAAAAAAGTTACTTTTGCTTGAATACACCTAGGGAGGTAGAACAAGAAATAGAAAAAATAGTTGCTGTCAAGTTGACGTCATAGAGACTCCGTGTACAGCAGAGTACAACTGTACTCCAGAGTGTTTGCAATGACTTATTTTGGAGAGGTAGAGTGCCAGGACTTTATTCCAACCATGGTCTTCTAGAATGAAAGACAGCAGAGTTGAAGCTGTCTAGTCACGTGGTTTTTAGGAGACAGTTTCATGGTAGAACATCTATAAGAAAACAAAGACATTTGTTCTTGTTATTGATTAAATTATGTAGTTGTACATTATATTCTTCTGTTCTTAGTTTGGAAATTCCAGTGAAACATGTTCCCTTTGGGTGGCCCTTCTGGCAATTGAATATCAATGGCATTGCTTCCACCCTCACAGCAACATGCAAACTGGCAAGTACAACAACCTGATAGACAATATAAAAGGGCACCACTTCACACTTCTGAGTAAGAAGTCACTAAAAATCTTACGCATAGCTTTCAAGATTTGTCAAATACTGAAATCCTAAGCAAAGGACACAGAACATTTTCAGATAGTGCTAGGAGATGGGCTGCTTGGCTGAGAGAGTACGTCTGGTACCTTGGAAGGGAATCTGCCTTCCTTATAAGAGGTGAGTGAGGAATGTGGGAGTTGAGCCTTCATGTGGAGTGAGTTCTCTTTGCTGACAGGCAAGACTCAATGTAAAAAGGAATAGCTGCAACAATTTTTGGAACTTGAATGATTGGAACTTGGAAGTAGGAATGTAGGAAAATTGGAAGGGATCAAAATGATATGAAACACATGAAGATTGATAGTCTAGGCATTAGTGAGTTAAAAGGGAGTGTTATTGGCCATCTTAAATAAGAATATTAAATTAGGTGGAGGAAAGAAGATAGTGTTAGTTAGATTCACTGCTTGGAGCCCCTGCTGCAGACCAGAAAATTGGGAGATAGGATGAATGAGACTAGGTGGTAGAGTCCTGAAATTAGAATCAGGGTACCAAGGTCTGTCCTGAACCCTACTGTTTAAAAATTTCCTGTCACAAAGTAAACCAAGAATGCGCTAAATAGCTCTAGGTTTAGCATGCTGGACTGTGGGCTCTAGCTGAGCAAGTAGCAATTTCTCCAGGCTGATGCCCTGAAGGGGACCGCATCTCAGATGAAAGGAGGACCTCTGGAAGCCAGTCACAGGACTCCACACCATAGCTTCCTGCACAGTTAGCTGCCGTGAGCTCATAGTTCAAGGGGATTATGTCTGTAGGTAGATAGGTTTGGAACAATCGAAAAAGAAGTAAGGGAATTTCTGAGGAAGGTCATGGTGTGGCAGAAGATAAGCAGACAGTCATAGTCTAGAGGGGAAATTCAGTTCCAGTTGATCAAGAAGAAAGCAACCTCTCTGATAAGTTGGATTTTCTCTTCTCAAAGTCAGTGTGACAGCCTCCAAATTAGGGAATCCCCCAAAACCAATTTAAATAGTAGAAAAAAATTTTTTCTCTGTAAAAACAGTAAATCCCGGACTCATTTTTAACTCCAAAGCAACTGGTAGAATGAGTTCTTTAACATACACTTGCATAATAAGGGAGCCCATGCTAAGGAAGGCCAGAAGTTAGCTTCAGATTCCAGAGGCTATCAACATCACAAAGACCTTCTTAGAGAAAGTCTCAGTTTCAGAATAACTTAATTCAATTCCAGTTGGCCAAGAAAAAATATCAAAACATAAAAACCCTCTGAACTATTAGGGCGTCAGTGGTCCTGGCTCAAGGCAAGTCAACCTGGTGCTTCGGTGTTATACACAGCACAAGGCAGCTATACCAGTGAACTCCAGAGCTCAACCCCACTGTGGGAACCACTACCTGGCCTCTACTTTGATCTTGCCTTTGAGAGTAATTCTGTCCAGCATCTGTGGCACACCACCCCACTATCTTGAGGCAGGGTTGGAACACCTTCAGCCACGGTCAGGCCTATTTATAGCCTCACATACTATACTACTTTTTATAGTCATTCTTTACTTCCCCCCCCCCCCCTTCTCTCTTTCCCACTGCTGTCAGTTTCAATGGTCTCAATTTCATATTGTTTGAGGTTTTTTCTCTTTTTCTTTATTTTTTAATTTTTCTCTCTTTTCCATTTCTTCCCCTCTCTTTCCTTTTATATGCCACTGTTGACTTCTGGGCCACTACCCTCCACCTAGGGCAACTCAACCCAAATAGCTATGGGATCTCCAGCCTGCCCTCTGCAGGAGGGCTTTACCCCACACTAGGCAACTGAGACAGGACTCTGCAGTTCTCCACATGGCTGAGGAAATCTGTCTGGCTTGTAAGGTGATCTTGCCAAATGGGGCAATTATGGCCAATGTTGGTGGGACTCTGAACTAAATGGACATACAAACCTGCTACCTTGAGGGAAGGACTTTAATCCCCCTGGCCCCACTTTCAGGCAAACAAGGAATAGCTATCTCTTAGCTCTTTTTCTCCCCTCTTCTCTCTTTCTTACCAGAGTCAATTTTAGTAAGCACAGTAGTGGTCCCCCGCTTGTCTCTTTTCTTTTTCTTTCTTCTCTCACTCTTTTTTCTCTTCTTTCGTTCATCTTTTCTGTTTCTCTCCTCTCCCTCTCTTTCCTTCCACATGCCACTGCTGGTTTCTAGTCACCTACCCTCTGCCTAGGGCAACTCTGCCCACCCAGTAGGGAGAATTCCAGCTTGCCTCCTGTGGCAGTGTTGAACACGACAGAGGCTATGCTACAGATGGCATATTACGGGGTTCAACTATCTCTTTATTTTTCTCATCTCTTTTTTCCTTTCCTCTCATTTCTTTTTCGTTTTTTTCTTTCCACCCTTCCTTTCTCTTCTGTCTTTCCCACCATGGTCTCCACAGATACAGTTTTCCTTTTTTGTTATTTTCTCTTTTGGTTCTTTTTGTTTTGTCTTTGCATTTTGTGTGTTTGATAGTTTGTCTTTTATTAATGCTCCTGTTTTTGTTTTCTCCTTTCTCTCTTTTTCTTCTCTTCTCCCTTTCAATCCTTACACATGCTACTACTGGCCTCCAGGCCACTTCCCTCCTCCAAGGGCAATTCTGATGCCCCAGTTGGGGTAGCTACCACCTGCGCTTGTTGGCTTTACTTGCAGTTGGGGAAATCACACCCCTCCTTCCTTATACTTCAAGCAGGAGAGAGATCTCCCCTTCAAAGAGCAGGTGGAACTACAATCTATACCCCAAGGCCCTACAAATGACTAGGGGAATACCTGTCCACCGTTCTCCATGCTTCTGCAGAAACTTCTGCCCAACCTCCACAGTGATCTCCCTGACTAGGTAATTCCAACTGCCATCTACTGTGCTCTGCACTCCCATGTCCCCTACAATACTACACCTGTAGAGAGAAACACCACACACCACCGGAAGCACTCCAAGCACTGCGAGACACACCACTGCAGCTAACTTTGAGAGTATCCAGTGAAATGCGACCCTCGTGGGTCCACATCCACCCAGTCAGTGTCCAACTCACATTCCAAATAATGGAATTCTGGTTAGCCAGGGTAACAGTGAATCTACAGAAAGATACAGTGGCAGCCTGACTCGCCGCCCCTAGTGCAACTACTTGCAGGTAGTTCATAGAAGCACTCATACGAGTTCCCCAAGAGAGAGCCAGAACCCTTTGACTCTGGAAGATAGCGCCAAGTTCCTCTAAAATAGTGTGTAAACAGCAACTAGATCGTAGAGCCTCAATGAAAAAGCAGGAGAAACAGAAGATAATGATGGAAGAAGTCATGAGCCAAGCAATATGACTAGAAGAAGCAGAAAGAAATTTTCAGAAGGCATGTTGGAGTCATACAGGATATGAGGGAAGCAATACAGAAAAAGGATGAAATGATAGAGGAGATAAAGACAGCGCACCAAAGGGAAATAAAGGACATAAGGGATGAAATAATAAAATCCAGTAGCAAGTTAACAGACATTGCAAACACACTTGAGGAGGTAGAGAATTACACCAGTCGCCTAGAGAATAACCAAGCAGACCTCAACAAATGGGAATGGGTGTCAAATATGACAGAGAAACTGATGAAATACTGAAAACCATGTCTGATGAGAACAATATTAGAATAATTGAACTACTGGAACTAGACACAACAAAGAAGTTAACAGCAAAAATAGTGAGTGAATTCCTAGAGGAAAACCTCCCCAGCTTAATAAATAAAAACCACACAACCATTCAGGAAGCTGAAAGAACACTAGCCAGACTGAATCCCTATAATAGGTCACCAAAACACATAATAGTTAAATTATCCAGCTATGAGGAAAAGGAGAAGATCATAAGAGGAGCTAGGGAAAAACAAATAGTCACTTATAAAGGAACGCAAATAAGAATATGTTCAGACCTATTAGTGGACACGATGAATAAGAAGAGGAAATGGAGTGACATATTCTAACAATTGAAAGAAAATAACACAAACCCAAGGATATAGTACTCATCAAATTATCTATTAAGATGAATGGAGAAGTAAAAGTCTTCCCAGACAATGAAAAACTCAAAAACTACATTAAAAGAAGCCTAGTTCTAGAAAAGGTGATTGCTGACCCAGTATGGGCAGAACAGCACTATGAGTGCAAATAAGGGATCATCACAGGTATCAGGCATCTAAGACCCAGAATAAAACCATACTCAATGTGAATATGGGGGAGGGGTGCATGGAATGGAGACCCAATGCCCATCTGTAGACATTGGGCATCTCCTCACAGACAGCAGCCCGTCAGGGTTCAGTAGAACACTGATGAAGCACACCACTTTCCTCTAGTTCTTTGGTGCTTCCCCATGGACATGACCTTAATTCTACCTTACAAATCAGATTAGGCCAGGAGCATGCATGCTTCTACAGATAAGAGGCCGAAACATAGGAAATCCAGGATAGCTAAAACCTCATGGCCTACAAGGAGAACAGAGATACCAGGAGACTCACAAGAGTGTTGAGGGAGAAAGGAGGAATTGAGCACAAGGATTAAACCCACTCCCAGGGAGGAAAATAATGGAAAAGTGGGTGAGGGGTGATGGAGGATGATATGGAAAAAACAATCTATAATGTATCAAGCATTTGTGAAGGAGGGCAGACAGGGGAAGAGAGGGAAGAAAGGGGGAATTGGTATCATGGCTCAAGTGGGAAGAAAATGCTTTGAAAATGATGATGGTGGCATGTTTGCAAATGTGCCTGACACATTGGAGGAATGCATGGATTACGATAAGAAATGTAAGAGCTACCAATAACAGTATTTTTTAAAACTACCCCTGGGATAATAAAATAAGAAGGAATGACAGGGATCTTTCTAAATCCATTATGAAGTACATTACTATCTGTTATTGGATTATATCTCTCTGCCTTCAAGGATATCCAGTCAATAAAAATATTATTCAACTGTGTGCACCACTACCACCCCCCAAAAAACACCACTAACAACAAAAAAACATGATGAGGAAATTGAAGAATTCTACCAACAACTTCAGTCAGAAATTGATTAAACATGGAATTTAGATGCAGTGATAGCTTTTGGGGATTAGAATGTGAAAGTTGGAAACAAACAGGAAGGACTTGTAATTGGAAATAAGCACTTGTGATAGAAATGAAACTGAACATCTCATGATAGAAGTTTGAAAAATTTACAATGTGTTCATAGCCAAAATATTTTTACAACAACAAGAAAGGACATTCCCAGGTAGAATACACGAAAATCAAATGAACTATATCCATGAGAAAACATGATGTAGAAACTCAATATCAGCAACTAAAACCAGACTAGTGCTGAGTGCTGAACAGATCAGCAGTTGCTGATATGATCAGGATAAAACTGAAGAAAATAAAAATAAAACCACAAGTCAAAATACAATTTGAGACCACCCCACAGAAATTTTGAGAACACCTCAAGAACAGATTTGATGTATTGAACACTAATGACAGAAAACCTGATGAGCTATGGGCAGACACAAAGATCATCATTCATGAAGTCAGCAAAAAAGTCAGCTATTAAAAAGAAAGGAAAGAAAGAAAAGATCCAAATAGATGTCAGAAGAGATCGTGAAACTTGCTCTTAATCATAGAATCGCTAAAGTAAATGGAAGAAAGGATGAAATCAAGGAACTGAAAAGAAAATTTCAAAGGGAGCTCAGGAAGACAGGAAGACAAATATTATAATGAAATGTGCAAAGAATTATAATAAGGGAAAAACAGAAGAACCTGCTCAGCATTTCCGAAACTGAAACAACACAAGAAAAAATTGGAGCCTTGAGTTTTTCAATTTTGAGAGATTTTATGGGCCAAGGACTGATTGATGCAGGAAGCATCAGGAGAAGATGGAAGGAACACACAGAATCACTGTACCAAAAAGAACTGGTAGACATCGCACCATTTTCAGAAGGTAGCACATGAGCCAGAATGAATGCTGCTGAAGGAAGAAGTTCAAGCTACACCAAATGCATTAGCCGAAAACAAGTCTCCAGAAATTGATGGAAAAATACACAGTAAATAAAAAAACGAAGAATGGGAAGTCCAGAGCACTCCATTTGGCAGTTGTACAAACAGAACAAGAGCATATGCCATGGTTTAAAATCTGGAAAGGTGTGTCAGGGATGGATCCTCTCACGATACTTTTTTCAATCTGTATGCTGAGCAAATCATCAGAGAAACTGGATTATATGAATGGTGTGGCAAAGGATAGAAGGAAAGACTTATTGACAACTTGCAATATATTGATGGCAATATCTAGCTTGCTGAGAGTGAGGAGGTATCGAAGCACTTGTTGATGGAGATCAAGGATTATAACCTTATATGGATTACAGCTAAATGTAAGAAAGGCCCAAATCCTCACAAATGGTCCAATTGGTAACAGCAATTAATCAATAAATGTTTGAAAGTGTCAAGGATTTTAAACCTTATTTGATACACAATCAATGCTCGTGGGAATAGCCATCAAGAGATTAAAAAAAACCAACATACTGTATTCAGCAAATTTTCTCCCCAGGACCTCTTCAGAACATTGAAGAGCACAGGCGTTTCTTTGAGGACTAAGGTGCACCCAACTCAGGCCATGGTATTCTCCATTGCTTCATATTTGAATTGCCATGCTGGAGGAGAATATTGGAAGCACCATGAGCTGCTAAAAGGACAAACTTTTCTGTGTTGAAAGAAGTAAGACTAGAATGATCCATAGAGGCAAAGATGGCAAGACTTCATCTTTACGTATTTTGGATATATTATCAGGAGAGACCAGTCCCTGAAGAAGGACATTATATTTGGTAAAATGGAGGGACAGCAAAAGGAGGAAGGACCTGAAGGAGACGATAGACACATTGGCTGCATCAATGGGTCCAGTCACGGAAGCAATTGTGCGGCTGGCTCAGAATCAGACAGTATTCCATTCTACTGGGGATAGGGTGACCATCGGTCTGAAGTCACTCAATGGCACCTAACAAACTATATTTATACTACCCTCATTTTTAGACAAGTAGGATACAATACAGATAGTATATGCTTTTATTCAATTAAATCACTGCTGAAGAATGGCTGATAAACAATGGTGGAGAAACATTCTGTGGTATTTCTTCTTTTTGTAGTCTATGTGCCGCCGCTGAAGCAAGCACTGGTATCTCTTTTTAATGAACCAAGGAATCAAATTCCATAGAAATGGAAATGTTTTTTCTTGCTGAGCTTCAGGCTAATCTCCTCTGACGGCCCTATGAAACTTGCCGGCAAAGTGGCCTTTTCTAACCCTAGTGAGTTGCTGCTGCCCAGCATGTGCAACAGATGAGAGACGGTTACCTCCTGCTCCTTAAGAGATGACTCTGGTAGTGATGCCACACACACACACACACACACACACACACACACACACACACACACACAAAGGAGAGACTACTCTGGCAAGAAAGGGCATGGCAGGACAAGTATTTAAATAGAAACTAAAATGAAAGACTAGGGGGTTGGGGAGGGTTTGAAAAAGCAAAAGGCTGGACTGAAATAAATATTTCTTGTGCTCTGATGACCTGGTCCCTCTGAGTTTCTAAACTCATTGAATAATCCCAATAGTGACTCTTGATGAAATGGCTAAACAGATCCCTACTATGAGCTAGCTACTCTGAGGGAGAGAACACTGAAAACATTGCTAGCCTGCAAGTGAAGCAAAGAATGAAGTTGGGCATTTCAAGACCTAAGCAGTTCCCAGAACAATCCAGAGTCAATCACAGGTGTCACCACAGAGTTGACAGATGTCAGGGAAGTTGGACTCAGGAAGGGGAAGTCAATCCTCAGTAATCAGAAGAGAAAGTTCTTAAAGTCGGCTGACCAGCCAAAATAAGAGGGATGCTTTCCATGAAAATCCCAGAGCCTTACATGTCTATTTAAAAGTTTTAAAAGATCTCATAACATAAATATTTGTTCTCATATTAGGCAAAGCCTCTGATAAATCAATGGTCTAACCTGATACATAAATTCCTCACAGATTCCAGGAGCGTAGCTACAGGACCCTTTACCCTAACCCCCATCCTCTTATCAGCATGTGCCCCATTTCAGCAGCCACTGGCTGGAAACAGGAATCAGAAGAAATTAACTTTCTGCATTGAGATTAATATGTTGGAGGTGAAGAAAGGTTGTCATAGGAACTTGATCACTATAGTGATTTTCAGACTCATTTCAGCACACATGCCATTGTCATAATCCCCCCACCCCACCACCACTACCTGCTTCCTTGCATTCATAAGTTAGAGCAGTAGTTCTTAACCTTCCTAACACCATGACCTTTAACACAGCTCCTCATGCTGTGGTGACCCCAACCATACAATTATTTTCATTTCTATGCCATAGCTGTAATTTTGCTACTGCTATGAATCAGGTGACCCCTGTGAAAGGGTCATTCGAACCCCAAAGGAGTTGCAAGCCTTAGGGTAAGAAATGCTGAGGTAGAGTATGTGTGCTTCCTGAGGGTAGGGGTTATATTATTTATTTTCATAGTACCAGGTAACTTGAAAATGCTCAAAAATACTTTTGTTTGAGCAATATCTTAGCCCTTTTCCTGGAAGGCTGAATATTAGCCTAGATTGAAATAATTAGGTGCCACCATATGGAGGAACAAGAAAGAGAGAATTTATTTTACTTTTCATTCTGTACTTATGTACATAAATGTGTTTATACAGATGACTATATGGAAGTTTTAAAAATATATGCTTATTCTGAGTTTTATGCCCTTTATGCCCTCTAATTGCTGTAATTGCATCCCTGCGGTTTTCGATAGCTAACTGGGGGGGAGGGTGGATAGCTTAGGTATCAACTAAAAGTCCTTCTCAACCAGCACTGCAAACAGTTCCCATAAATTAAATGGAATTAGTACGAGTTATGAAACCTGCACATCCCCTTCAAATTTGATAATTCCATGCAGTAATAGCCCCTTTTGAATGACAGCTTACCAAAATTGAAACTAAGTTAGAAGCTGGGGACCTCAATTCCGATTAGGCAAGGAGAAAGAAGGCACAGAAGAACACAGTGAAATGTAATTGAATCACACCACAGGGCTATGATAAGCCTTTAGATGAAAACTATTCATATGAACCAAATTTTTCTTTCAAAGGCATGACATCTCACACCTCAGTTCTACACCAGGGCACACAGGCAGTCCTCATCAAAGAGGAACACTGTGTCACACCATCAACCCCCACAGCGCCTTCTTTGTAATGAACACTCTGACCTACAGGGCCCGCATCTCACAGATTCTATTGTCATTTTTCACGCTATATTCAATAGTCTCATCAGAGCAACCACAGAATTTAAATAAAAGTATTTTTTCAATATGTTCTGTACATGCCTTGCTGACCAGAGGAAGCACATTATTTTGTAAGAAGAATGGCTACTACTTCAAGCCAGAATTCTCTTTGAAAATGGAGTGATTCATCAACTAACTGACCCAAAGCACTCCTAAATCCATGGGGAGTCATATAAGAATATCCCATTGAAATTCAATTCCAATGCAAGAGAAAACAGAGAATTTGCCAAAAAGACAAAACTGTATGAGTTGTTCTAGCCAATCAGTATATTTGGTTGAGCTGAGGTGAAGTTCTCACAAGCTTTTAAGGGTATTGATCATCTGAAAAGTGAGCCGAACCGTTTTATACTGAGAAAGTTAAATTCCCAATATGAGTCAGGCATATGCTTAACACTAATCACAGTCTTTTCATCCAAAGTGCTTGCAGCCTTCAAGTCAAGATACACACAGGCGTTGTATGATCAGAACAAAGGAAAGGCTTTAGAAGGAGAGACTCAGGAGAGAGTAATGTGAAAAAGGAGGTAGAGAAGACTCCTGAGTGCAGTAAGTCCTAAAGACAGTGAGTATTTGAGGAGAGAGAGAAAATAATAAATTATAACTAGAACAATGGCTTGAGAAAGGCATGGTAGTAAGCATAGATACGGATCATGGTATTGGGAGCAAATAAACTCTTTTAGAGAAAAACTTTTATGGGGAATTGTTAGGAGATAATGTCTACATGCAAGTAAAATTGGACTAAAGTCAGATTAAGAACAGTGGCATCAGAACATTAACAGGGAAGAATCAGAAATTCAAATTAAATTCAAAAATGACATAGAATGACGACGTGATAGTTAGACTTTGTGTCTGGTTGGATAGGTCAGGATTTTCATTGGTTTGGCAATTATGGCTTAGTAATCTCCTATGATGTGATCTCATAAAATGTTGTCAACTCCACAATGGGATTTGCTTCAAGCACCTGATCAATTGTAAGATTAGGGTGCAACACAACCCCTTTACTGAAAGAAGTATGGTGTGACCTCCTTTCCACCTAAGTGAACACTAAGGAAACATTGCTTGCTTCCTATTGGGTTTGGGTTCTGAATCTGGCTCACTGACCTCTGGTAGGATGATCTGCCATATTGCCTGCTGATGTTGGAGTAACAGCAGCCTGCCATCTGACCTGTCAGGCTCTTCCGTCACAAGACTGACGTGCTGATCTTGGATTCAAATGCCACTAAAATACTCAGCCTGTAGTGTTCCTACTAACCTTGAGTCCATCAGCTCCTGGAGTTATTCTAGTCAGGAGAAGCCTCCAGCTTAAATTCTGACCCATGCATTAGAAGCTGATTGGACTCAGACCAATCTTGCCTACTTCTAAAACTGCGTGATTCATTTAATTGGTTTCACTCTTTCTCGGTCTGCCCCCCATATACATATAGTACATAATATGTACAGGGGGGTATCATTACAGATTCATATGGAGCATTTGACATTGAGAATATTGGGAATTACAGAATACTTACTTAATGTTGCTTATGGGAAACCTGTTCAAAGACCAAGAAACACTTTCAAATAGAATAAGGGGATATAATGTGGTTTAAAATCAGAAAAGGTAAAGGCTAGTTTTTTTTTGGGGGGGGGGCAATCACTGCTCTGATGGTGGGAGTAGGAGGCCCAGCTTTGCTCCTGGAGAGCTGCTGCTGGATTTGAATCTCCAACCCATTGGGCTGCAGTCCTCCGCACAACCACTGCACCGCTGGGGCTCAGCAAAGGCTGTTTTTTTATGCTTTCACTATACTTATTCAATCTCTAATCTGGGCAGATAACCTGACAAGTTGAACTAAATAAAAAGAATGGTATCTCAGGATTGAAGGAAGCCTCACTAGCTGACTGTGATATGCAGGTTGCATAACCTTGCTTACTTGAAACCCTTATTGGTGAAGACTGAAGCCTTTGAAGACTGTTGCCTTCAAAATGAGTTATACCTGAGCATAAAAACGAACAAACTTCCCTGCTAGAGTCTATGCCAACTCATAGAAATCCATAGGACAAGGTAGAAATGACTTGTGAATTTCTGAGACTTAACTCTGTAGGAGAAGAGAGGCATGTGACCTTACCATTAGCATGTCAACACATAAACACCATGCCACCAGGTCTCCTACCCCTTACCTAAAAATAAAACAAAATTCCTCAAAACTGGACCAATAAATAACATGATGGTAAGTGGAGGAAAGATTGAAGTTGTCAAGGACTTCATTAGACTTGGATCAATAATAATAATAATAATAATAATAATAATAATAATAATAATAATAATAATAAAACCCTGCTCTTGGAAGCAGCAGTCAGGAAACCAAAGGACATATTGCATTAGGCAAATTCTCAACAAAAGAAAAGATGTCTTCTGGAATAAGTAAGGTGAACCTAGCCAAAGCCATAAAATTTCCAATTGGTCAGATGGACAGACATCTCTACAAACAAACACTAAAGATTGCAGTCACACACCCCAAAAGGGGGAAAGACCCACAAAAGAAGTTGTTGGTAAGGCAAGACCTTGATTTGAACTACTAGCTGCCTAAAGTATGAGAAAATAATCCCCTAGTCTTTAAATGCATTTTCTTTTGTCATTCATTTATTTTAATTTTAAAAGTTAATTGATTAATTTGCTACAGAAGCATTAGGTAGCTAGCACAGTCCAACATAATGATAACATTGGAAACTATTATAATCCAAAACTGTCCCTGAAGGTTTCTAAGACTGACATCTCCACAGAGATAGAAAACTTTCTTTTTCTAACAGAGTGGCTGATAGTTTTAAACCTGCTGTCCTTGTAGATTGCAGTCCAACACATAACACACTACATTACCTAAAATTTCTATAAATCTAGAACTGGAACTACCACAGGACTCTAGAAGTCTCATGAAGTACTCAATGGTAAGGTTTCAGATGACCATGATTTTGCAATGTATTTGCTTACTCCGTATTGATTGTCAGCTGCTGTGGCAGTCATGTACTCTGGTGCCAATTTAAGAGTGTAGGAGTGGAGTCTAGTCTGTCAATCTAGAGAAAGCCAATGACCTCTGTGTGGGCATGGCTTTTTCTCACTTGGATTTCATGCATTGAACGATAATAATTACAGAAATGACCATACACAAGTTTAGCAAAATTAGTGAGGTAAAGGTACGGTCATAATAATGAGGGGGAGGAAAGAATATAGAGCTAGAGGACAGTTAATGTGTTTCATCAGTGAACCCGGATATTTCATCAATTCTGTGTGATCCTTCTGTGAGGGACTGCCCAATGATGTTACAGGTTGGTTTTGGGTCTGCTCTTTGTCCACACTCCTTCATGTCAATTTGATTGCTTGTTTTTGAACTTCTGATACTTATTCCCATCAACACCTCATGATCTCACCTTCTTGTTGCTTCCCTGCTAGATGATCGCTTGTTTAACTTTAAGGCTTTAAGACTCCAGACACTATAGTTTTTTTTAATCTTCATTTTATTGGGGGCTCTTACAACTCTTGCTACAAACTCTATGACCCTATAGCTTTTCATGCCAGGCACCACATTTGTTTATGCACTTGCTTGGTCTTCAGCAATCACGGTGGATGAGTGTCATACATTGCAACATTATTAGAACAAACTTCTTGAACTGAAATAAGATTTAAGTAGAGGTCCACGGTCCATCTGCTTCCTTGATGTGTTTACACACACACAAATACTTCTATGGATATTTATACCTATATATAATTTTAATTTACTTGTTCTTTCCTCTATTTATTTTTTCTTTCCTTCTGTCCCACTATTATTTACCTCTCAGTAGTTCCTGCTACATACATTACAATTGATCAAATACAACTGGGGACACTCTCCCCTCCTTAAAGTAGATGTAGCTCCCTTGTTGCTCCCATGTTTCTGACATCATTGACTCACCACTCCTCTCCCCCTCCCCCCTCTTCTCCCATACTTCTCGACTCCCAAACTTTGGTCTCATCATTCTCTCCTTGGGATTTCTTATCCTGCCTTTTTAACTAGACATTAAGAGAGAGACCTATAAATAGTTCCAAGTCTAACTGCCAACATTTATGAGTATCTTCCAACCAGTGCAGATGAGGTGCCAAGCACTGTCCTGGAAATCCACTTTTGGGTACTTCCTGACTTGGCTCCCATTGCTGATGTGTTGTACTCCCCTCTTGGTTTGCCCCCATGTGGTCAAGTCAGATGGACCTGCACTGTGTTTCCAGTGCTGTCCTCTGTAGCACTGTGATCTAGGCAGAGGACATCATGTCGCGAGGTGAGGCTGGCCCTGAAGTCCCCTCTGTGAATGGGCTGTCCCAAACAAGAATATCATCCTCAAGGTTTGGTGTACCAGTGTGAGGGCTCCTCCTGCTCTTGCTCCTTCTTCTAGACCTCTCCCTCTTGGATGGGACAGAATAGCAGCTCCCCCCTGACTGTATCTTCAGTCTATGGTGGCACTGTCATTTAGGGAGGGGAATAGTGTATGTATATTGCACTAGAGCTGGCCCTGCAGTCCTCTCTGTTAATGAGCTGCTCCAGACAGGTATGCTGCCCTGGCACAGCAGAATGAGGTCTGGTCTTCTCTCTCTCTCTCTCTCTCTCTCTCTCTCTCTCTCTCTCTCTCTCTCTCTTTCTCTCTCTCCCTTTCCGGTTGAGGCATAAATAATACCCTCCCCATGGGTGGATTAGTGCTCTACTCCACCCTATTTTTTCCTTCCCTCCTTCTTCTGTGGGCCTTAAAAGCATGAGACAAGAGGAGAAGCTGTCTTTCAACACCCATACTATATGCATGCTTTTATTTCTTAGTTTTAATTTTGGTGCCATATGAATCCTTATATTTGACCCACCCTGGAATACCTGGTTCTTTGTCCGGGAATTTGTGTCATGTGCATTTTCTTCTATACTTATTCTGATGTTTGAACCTACCTCAGTGGACTCACGTGGTAGTTGTCCTTTTGTGGTGGACTAACTTCACTCAGCATAATATCAATCAACTTTTTGCTTGAGATGATATGCTTCATGTTTGCATCACTGCTTTTTAGGGTTGCAGAGCTCCACAGTGGGAGAAGGTAGGGTGGGGAGGGGAGAAGTGAAATCCTGGGTCCAGAATGCCGAGAGGAATAATTATACAACTCAGAACCCCCACTCAACCTCTGGGCTCCCAAGCTCAATGATCACCATGGTGCTCCTGAAATGACCCTTTTACCTGAGCACATTTTGCTGGAAGTCCCTTTCATGAACTTTTTGAAGTGCCCTTTTAATTCTGTGTACTTTGGGATCAGATCCTGCCTCTGGATTAGAACAGAAAATCAAATTTCAAAGACCTCCAAATCACACAATCATGAACCTGTCATTATACTCAGCGCTCTAATCGCCATCACTCTCTAGGTGCATATAATTTGGATGTTGAAGGCAAAACATCTGTGTTCTACCCTGGGGCCTGCAAAATGGCCTTGTGGAAGTTTCCTCTTATAGCATGCAAGCCCCTCCTCTAGGCTTCAGAGATCAGGTACTGAGTAAGAGGGTGGAGAAGAATCCATTGGTTCTATGTGGCCTTGTGATGGGACAAAAAGGACTTTTGACAGTCTATTCATCAAATAGGTTTTCCATTATTGGAAGGCCATTATTTTACACTTCTCTCTCTCTCTCTCTCTCTCTCTCTCTCTCTCACTCACTCTCTCTATCCCACCTCATCAATTATGTACAAAATAAAATCCTGGCTTCTTAGAAACACTAACACTTCAAAGGACTCCAACAAACTGTGATGTGCAACTTTAGTATTGCCTTTGCTTACCTTTTTTTATAAATGAGATTTTTTTGTTCTAGCTTCAAATATTTAAAAAAATATTTTAGATAAAAAGTTACAAACTAGCTCCAAAATGATTAGTAAAATATCTTTCTAATATGAAAATGCATTGAGTGACTTTTCAGCAATAACCAATTTTAGTTCATATGGCAGTGTTTTTACTGTCTCATTTAACAATACATTTGCTTAGTCAACACTGTATAAGCCAAAATGTGAAAATGTACTCTTAAAATGTCAAACTTTTCATGGAATTTCCTCTAGTTCTTTAATGCTTCCCACATCACCACCACCCCCCACCCCACCCCACCTCTATACACCACTATCACAATACTAATTCTACTTTACAAATCTGACCACACTAGAGGATGTACACTGGTACAGATAGGAACTGGAAACACAGGGAACTCAGGACAGGTGAACCCCTCAAAACTTGGAGGTTGAGATGGGGACACAGGACAGGGATAGAGCTCAGACAAAGACATGAAGCAAAGGATAGTTTTATTAAGGGAAAGAACTCCCGGAAGGGGGAAGGAGAGTAAAGAAAGGGAAGGGAACATTTAAGCTCCGAGGCAGTTCTGTCACCTAAGAGGTTAGGGAAGTTGCGACTGGTACTAAGGTGGGACCACATACATGGTTTGAGCTAAAAGGCATGTGGGCCAATAAGGGAGAGGTAGCAGTTGTTAGCTTTGGTCTTGGAGATGTCCTGATAAATAAGCTTTTCCATTCCCAGGAAACAATGGTAGGGAGAAGTGGGACTGTGTTCTGCCCACACAGAGCAGAGGCAGGTTCCGTGAAAAGCTGAAGGCAGGTGCTCTAGAGTTCAGCACATCATTTGTCTTCTTGAGAGTTTGGAAAAGGGGAATCCCTAACCCACGCCAGCCCATACGAGGATGAGTGGTGAAAATGGTGATACTGGGAGGGTGGAGGGAAGATGAGTTAGAAAGGGAGAACCGATTATAAGGATTTACACATAAGCTCTTCCCTGGAGAATGGTCAACAGAAAGTGGGTGAATGGGACATTGGGCAATGTAAGACATGACAAAATAATAACAATATATAAATTATCAAGGGTTCATGTGAGGGGGGAGAAAAATGAGGAACTGATACCAAGGGCTCAAGTAGAAAGCAAATGTTTTGAGAATGATGAGGGCAACAAATGCACAAATGTGCATGACACAATGGATGGATGTATGGATCATAATGAGTTATATGAGTTCCAATTAAATGATTTGTAAAATATGCAAGTTTTTTACATTTCCACTATGTCTGTGAGTGTGTCTATGGTTTTTGTATAGTTCTGTGTTAACCAGTTATCTATCCTAGCAATATTTCTGTGAAGGAAAACATACGTCCCTGAGATGAAAAGGGTACATGCTAGATTTTGGAACTATGGCTCAGGTCCACATGGGTTTCAAAACCATTTGCTGTGTTATGTACAAATCTTATAATTTGTAGTAACAATGAAATACATAACTTTCCTCTAGTTCTTAAATGCTTCCTCCCACTCACTATAATGATCCCAATTGTACGTGACAAAGTCAGCTAGACCATGGTGTGTTAGTCTGGGTAGACTAGAGAAACAAACTCATAGGTACACATATGGATATAGGGAAAAGGTTTATATACAAGAGGAATGGGACATTGAGAAAGCATCCCAGCTCAGTCCAGTTCAAAGTCATTAAGTCCGTTATTAACCCATATACCTGATATCAATCTATAAAATCTCCTTCCAACTCATGAAGTCACAGGCCAGTGGATGCAGAGCCCTGGCACTGGCAGAGGTCTCCCCATGACTCCTCGCTTCCAGGACTCAGGTTCTATCAATAACATTCAGTGGTGGTAGAAGCAACTCAGACGCTGGCAGGGGTCTCCATGTGGCTTCTCCAGCTTCAGAGGTGTGGTCCCATCAGGTAAGGCCGTGTGGCTTCTCCTCTGGCTCATCCAGCTCCTCAGATGCTGCCATCTTTTCTTCTCCATAGATTGTGGTCTCTGAGACTCACTCCCAACAACTGGGAGATAGCTTCTCATCTCCATGAGGGAAATATCGTGAGATTTCCCAGACGTGTCAGGAGAAAGCCATGCCCACACAGAGGCCTTATTGGCTACTCAATGGCTATCTCCAGATTAACAGGCTAGACTCCACGTCTAAATCTGAATCATGAAATTAACAGAAGCACATGACTGCCACACATGGGATGTACACTGGAGACAGAAACCTGGGGAATTTAGGCTAGATGATCCCTTCAGGACCAGTGGTGGGAGTGGTGATACCAGAAGGGTGGAGTGATGGTGAAATAGAAAGGGGGAACCAATTTCAGGGATCTACTTATAACCTCCTCTCTGGGGTACAGACAACAGGGAAGTGAGTGAAGGGACACATTGGACAGTGTACGATATGAAAAAGTAATAACAATTTGTAAGTTATCAAGGGTCCATGGGGAAGGGGGAGTGGGGAGAGAGGGGAAATATGGGGATCTGGTACTGCGGGCTTAAGTGGATCTGGTACTGGGGGCTCAAGTGGAGGGAGCATGTTTTGAAAGTGATGATGGCAACAAGTAGGCAAATGTGATCTGAGTACAATTGATGTATGTATGGATCGTGATGGGAGTTGTAAGAGCCCCCAATAAAATGATTTATTAAAAAAAAGGAGGGGGAAAGAGGAACTTATACCAAAGGCACAGGTAGAAACTATTTGGAAATGAAGAGGGCAACATGTGCACAAATATGCTTGATACAAATGATGTATTGAATGTTATAAGGGCTATAAGAGGCTCCAATAAAATCATTGAAAAAAGAAGAAATAAGAAAAAAAAAGAATGAGGGAAACATATCTACAAACATGCCAGATGCATTCAATGTATGGATTGTAACAAGAGTTGTAAGAGTCTTCAATAAAATGATCCTTTAATAAAAAAAGAAAAAGGGAAAAAATCTTATAATTTATTCAGGCATAAAATTGTGCTGTGATATATCGCTATCAATTGCTACTTTATAAGTTGAGAGGTTTAAATTTAAAGGATGTATTTTAAAATACTACTTATTATAGTTTTTATTTTTCTTTACGGCTGTAAATTCCATTTCCATTTAGATGGAAGCAGACAAATTGCTTTCAGTGTTCTTTTTTCTGTTTCTATGGAAATGCATTCATTTTTAGAGGGAAAAGGTAAAATTGAAAGCCTCATAGGCAGAACCTAACAGAGGATTTTACTATTATTATTATTATTATTATTATTACAAAGTTAACCACATTTCATCCACTAAAAAGTTTTGTGAGCTGAAGTGTGTTCCCCTCAAATATGAGCTGTAAATACTGATTTCTATGCCTAGTAGTTAACTCCATTTGAAAATGGATTGTGTTAATGAGATAGGAATGATGCAGGGAATGTCTTGAGTAAAGATAAGTATAAGTATGGGAGAAGCAGAGATGGAGGAAGAAAGGTTTCAGGACACATGAACATCACTGAAGAGCAGGAGTAGAAGAAATAAGGCCTTTCCTTCGGAATCAACATAAGGTGAAAGTTTTCCCTAATTTAACTCCCTGAACTCAGACTTCTAGCCTCCTGAACAGTGAGAAAATAAATCTCTGTTTGCTCAAGACATCCATTTGTGGTATTTCAGTTGTAGAAGCACTAGATAAGTAAACATTTACTAAAATACTCTATTATACAAAAGAAAATATATATAGGAAATCTTTTTAGATAAAAGTAGTGGGATATTCATTTATAAAATAAAAACTTGAGTGAATGAACAATGAGAAAACAATAAATGTTCGATATATTAGTTTCATTAATGCTCATGTGCCAAGACATAATTACATCTCCAGTAATGACATTTCATAAAAATCAAAGGAGGACAAAAATAATATGGTAGTCTAAAATTGCCACATGTTGAGCAACTTCAAAAGCAAGAGATTTGAATAACGTCTAAATCCATAGATTTTCAATGTGAGTTGTTTGTGTTGTTTCTTGCACTTCAGGTATAAGTCTACAGGCATACTTACAGTCTGATTGCTTTCATCTGAAGCAGGTACACTTCAGGTAAAGTCTAATTCACTTACTGTCAAATAACCCACTTGAAAATTATCTTTAATCTACACTGCTCCTACACTGTGAATCCTGTTACTGAAAACTTTTAATACACACATTATGTCCCTCTACTGACATTTGTCACTAGACCCTTTTGGCTTCTAAATAGCCAATATGCTTGCAGCAATGCTAGGATATTCTCTCCTTATGAATTTTTCACATCAGTGGAGTATTAGTTTTCTGGTGCTGTTGTAACAAAATAACACAAACTGGATATCTTAAAAGAAAACAAATTTATCCTAACAGTTCCCAGAGGCTAGAACTATGAAAATAAGGTTGGTTCTTTCTGGAGTTTCCATAGGAAAGTCTTCCATGTGCTTCTTCAGCTTTGGGTAGCCCTTTATATTATCTGATGTATGATGGCATAATTTCAGCCACTGCCTCCAACTTCCCACCATCTTCTTTGGTGATATCTTCCAAGTCTGTGTCTCTTCCTCTCTTTTAATAATTGCACTATTAAAATAATAATGACACAATTCATATTGTATTAATGCTTACCCTACTAGTTATTACATCATCAGTCAGTTAGTCCCTGCTCCTAATTAAAGGCACAATCGCCGGTACAGAGGGCAAGACTTGGACAGATATTAAACTATAACAAATATGTGGTAACATAAGAAAAACTTCCAGGGAGCTCCGGGGAAGATGACACCCAGGTAGGTAGCTCACGTCTGGATCTCCTGGAGATTAGGAAAGAGGGACCACACTTAGATCTGGTGTTCCCGGATTTGAATGCAGCATGATGCAACGGAGTGGGGAACCAGTGGAGGGGTCTGGATGCCCAATCCCAACTACAGGGGCAGTTGCCCTCAACTCAGGAGAGGACAACACTGAAGCTGCAGCTTGAGGAGTGAGATACGCCTGACCAGAGCACATAAGAATTAATGAAGGGAAAGGAAGAGAGAATGGAGTGCATCCTGGCCCACCAAGCATTCAGGGTGACATTCCCACTCAGAACAGTCGATGCACAGAGAGGATCATATGGCTGGCCCCACTATGAAATATGGCTTTCCTTGCTGAGCCAAGGCTCTGTGGGGACAACAGTGGAGAATTATACCATACCACGGCAAAAACAAACAAACAAACAAACAAACAAAAAAAACAACTAAGGGTATCTGAAAGTGTGGTGTTCCAGATGGATTGCCAAGGATATTCTTTGGGGCCAGGGTTTGGCACCTCATCTGACTCAACCAGAGTATACTCCTAGAAGTCAAGAAACAGATCTTAAACTATTTACAGGTTTTTATTTTGTTATAATTTTGTACATATGTATCGTATATAAAAAAATATATAGGGCTGAGCCCCGATGGCGTAAGTGATTGAGTGCGGGACTGCAGCCTGTGGGCTTGGTAGTTCAAATCCAGCGGCAGCTCTCAGGAGCAGTGCTGGGTAGCACCCATGACCACCAGAGGGCAGTGATGCCCCCCCCAAAATATATATATTTACTGTACATATATATTGGAAATTGGGGTTTCTTTGTTATTATTGTTTTAGTTTCTTTGGTTGCTTCATCTTAGGATGCATGTGTTTTTTTGTAAATATTTTTGTCTCTCCAGGTCTATCTAGATAAGATAGGCTGGATGAACAGTATGGAGGTGAAAACGACATGACTGATGCTTCCATGGGGGAGGAGCATGAGAGATACAGAGGAGGGAGAAAGGTAGTGGTGTTAACTAGTCCAGGGACAAGGGAATAACAAGGAATTCAAAATCAGTGACAAGGTGGGTATGAGAGGCACAATAGGGATTGATCAAGAGTAATGTAACAGAGAGAAAATACTGAAACCCAATAGAGGCTGAGCATGATGGTGGGACAAGAGGAAAGTAAAAGGAAATAGAGGAAAGAATGAGTGATAAAGGGCATATATAGAGGTCCAAATACAGGCACATACATAGGCGAATATATTTATTATATAGGACAATTAGAAAATAGATCAATATGCATATACTTACAGGATTGGTATTAGGACAGCAGATGGGCATTGGATCTCCCACTCAAGTACATCTTCAGTCCAAATACAATTTGTTTTATTAAATTGGCATTCCATGATGCTCACCTTCCCGACATGACCACTGAAAACAAATGTGTGCATAAGCAAAGTTGGTGAAGAAGGCGGATGGTGCCCAGCAACCAAAAGATAAAGCATCTGGGGTCTTAAAGGCCTGAAAGTAAACAAGCGGTGATCTAGCTGAGAAGCAACAAAGCCCACATGGAGGAAGCACACCAGTCTGTGTGACCACAAGGTTCCAATGTGATCAATTATCAGGAGTTAAGAACTAAAAATCATAACATTGCATGTTCACTTCCCTGATATGGTTGCCGACAACAAATGGGTGCACAAGAAAATATTGTGAAGAAAGCTGATGGTGCCTGGTTAACAAAAGATATAGCATGTGGGGTCTTAAAGACTTGAAAGTAACCAGCATCAATCTAGCCCAAAGCAACAAAATCCACGTGGAAGAAGCACACCAGCCTGTGTGACTATGAGTTGTCAAAGTGAGCAGGTGTCAGGTATCAAAGAACTAAAATTTGCATCATTATAAAGGAGAGGACTCAAAACCCATCAATAGGTGAAGCAGTACCCCCTCGCAGAGGAGTTGCAGGGAGAAGGTGAGTCAGTCAGGGTACAGTGTGGCAACAATGAGGTATGCAACTTTCCTCTAGTTCTCAAATGCTTCCTCTCATCCACCTTCATGATCCCAGTTCTACCTTGCAAATCCGGCCTGACCAGGGGATGTACATTGGAGTTGGAAACATGGGGAATTTAGGATAGATGATCCCTTTGGGACCAGTGATGGGTGTGGTTGATACTGGGAGGGCAGAGGGAGGGTGAAGCGGAATGGGGGGAACTGATTACAGGGATCTACATATGATCTCTCTGGAGTATGGACAGCAGGGAAGTGGGTGAAGGGACACATCAGACTGAGTCCAATATGAAAAAGTAAGTGATCTGTTCCGTAAACCTTTGCCCAACTCACAATAAAAGTTTAATTTTTCTTAGCAATAAATAAGTAAATTAAATAGAATGATAAAAAGAAGAAATCCATAGATGTTTTCTGAATATGTTAAAAGATTGGTAAGTGTACATCATATATATTGATGAAACAAAGCTAAAAATATCTTTGTCTAAAATAAATCCATATATTTATACAAGATATTAAATAATAAAGTTCAATCTCCATTTGGGTTTCAGTATTTTCTCTCTGTTATATTAGTCTTAATCAATCCCTATCGACCTTCTCTCACCCACCTTGTCACTGATTTTGTATCATTATTCCCTTTTTCCTGGGCTGGTTGACATTCCTACCTTTCCCCCACCTCCCCCTCTCCCATGTCCCCTACCCTGAAACCATCAGTCCTGTCATTTTCGTCTCCAGACTCTTTGTCCAGCCTATCTTGTCTAGATAGACCTGCAGTGGTAACAATATGTACAAAAAAGGCCTCCTAAAATGAAACAACTGAAGCAAATAAAACAATGAAAACAACAGAAAGAAAACCCCTCAATGTGCTATACATATATGTAAAAGAGTAATAAAAATAATAGCAATATAAAAACCTGTATAAAGTTCAAGGTCTGTAGTTGACCTCCTAGAGTGACCCCTGGTTGAGTCAGATGGGGTGCCAATACCCTGGCCCCAAAGTATATCCTTGTCACTCCATCTGTGACTCCACGCTCTGTTGCACACTCTTAGTGCTTTGCATTGGTGTGGTTGTGTCCGACAGGGTATAATCTTGGCCCCGCTGCTTCATCCTGGCCCTGATAGGCCTTGAATCAGCGAAGGTAGCCGTATTTTATAGTGGGGTCGGCCATATAGTCCTCTTTGTGCATTAGCCGTTCTGAGTGGGATTATCGTCCTGAAGGCTCGATGGGGCATGATGCAGGTCATTCTCTCTTCCTCCGTTTTCATTTGTTCTCATGTGCTCTGGTCAGGCATATCTCACTCCCCAAGCTTCAGCTTCAGTGTTGGCCTCCAAGGCAACTTCCTCTGGTAGAGAGGTGGCTGCCCCTATAGTTGGGGTTGGGGTTGTGTTCTCGGATCCCTCCACTGGCTCTCCACTCCATGCTGTCGTGCTGCATTCACATGCTGGGTCCCCAGGTTTATGTTTGGTTCTTCTTTCCCTGTGGAGGTATAAACAATATGCTCCCCTTTGATGGTTTAGTGCCCTCTTCCCTTTCTACACATCGCCATCTGTTCCCCCTCGCCCTTCCACCCTAGTTGGCTACCATATGTAGCCCTAGATTTGACCTGGCTCCTGCCATATTACCTGGGCCTTGTCCCAGAATTTTCTCTATAGAGTAGCTTTTCCCCGATGCCCCTTTCCAATTTTAAAATTATTATTATACTTACCTCAGCGGATTCATATTGTACATGTCCTTTTGCGCTTGGATAACTTCACTTCGCATAATTTCCTCCAGTTCTTCCCATGCAGTGATGTGATTCAAGCGTTCATCACTGCTTTTCAGTGATGCATAATACTCCGTTGTATGTTTGTACCACAGTTTTTTAATCCATTCATCAGTTGATGGGAATATGGACTGCTTCCAACTCCTTGCAATTGTGAACTGTGCTGCGATGAACATTGGAGCACAGATCTCTGGTTGTGAATTGTTGCTTGTCTCTTCTGGGTATATGTCCAGCAGGGGAATTGCTGGGTCATATGGTAGTTCAATTTCCATCTGTTTTAGATATCTCCAAATTGATCTCCATAGTGACTGTACATACCTGCAGGTCTACCAGCAGTGGATAAGCGACCCTATCTCCCCACAGCCTCTCAGCATTTGTTACTTTCTGACTTTTTGAATTGGGATATCCTTGAGGGTGTTAAGTGGTATCTCATTTTGATTTTCATTTCTTTTATGGCTAATGATTGGGAACATTTTCTCATATATATATTGACCACGTGCATACTTATAGGGTTAGTAATAGGACAAAAGATGGGCATTGGACCTCCACTCAAGTACTTCCTCGGTGCAAGAACACTTTGTTCTATTAAATTGGCATTCCAAGATGCTCACCTTTCTGACACAATCACTGAAGACAAATGTGTGCATAAGCAAAGGTGGTGAAGAAAGCTGATGGTGCCCAGCTATCAAAAGATGTAGCATCTGGGGTCTTAAAGGCTTAAAAGTAAACAAGCAGCCATCTAGCTCAGAAGCAACAAAGCCCATATGGAAGAAGCACACTAGCTTGTGGGATCACAAGGTGTCAAAGAGATGAGATATCAGGTTTCAAGAACTAAAAAGCATAACATTGCATGCTCACTTTCCTCATATGATTGCAGAGAACAAATGTGTGCATAAGCTAATGTGGTGAAGAAAACTGATGGTGCCCAGCTACCAAAAGATATAGTGTCTGGGGTCTTAAAGGCTTGAGTAAACAAGCTTGAGTAAACAGCTCAGATGCAATAAAGTCCACACGGAAGAAGCACACCAGCCTGTGTGATCATGAGGTGGTGAAAGTTTCTGGTGTCAGGCATCAATGAGCTAAATTTATATTATTATTAATGAGGGGGAGTACACATTGGGGACCCAAAGCCCATCAATAGGTGAAGTGACATCTTCTTGCAGAGGGGTTACAAGGAGGAGATGAGTCAGTTAAGATACAGGGTAGTAGCAATGAAATATGCAACCTTCCTCTAATTCCCAAATGCTGCCTCCCACCCACTATCATAACCCCAATTCTACCACATAAATCCAGCTATACTAGGAGATGTACAGTGAAGTTGGAAACCTGGGAAATTTAGGATAGATGATCCATCAAGACCAGTAATAGGAGTGGTAATACCAGGAGGGTAGATGGATGGAGGAATAGAAAGGGAGAACGAACATCAGAGATCTACAGGTAGCCTCCTCTCTGGGACATGGACAACAGGGAAGTGAGTGTTGGGACACATTGGACAGTGAAAATAATAAAATTTGTAAATTACTAAGGGTTCAAGGGGGGAGGAAGGGGAATATAGGATGCTGATAATGGGGGCCTGGATGGAGGGAGGATGTTTTGAGAGTGATGATGGCAATAAGTGTGCAAATGTTGTCTGCATACAATTGATGTTTGTATGGATTGTGATGGGAGCTGTATGAGCCTCGAATAAAATGATTCATTAAAAAATAATAATTTATAAATTATCAAGTGGGAGGTGCTGAGGGTGTAGGAAGAAGGAGCGTGGGGGATCGAGGGAAAAAATGAGGAGCTGGTACCAAGGGCTCAAGTAGAAAGAAAATGTTTTGAGAATGATGATGGAAACAAATGTACAAATGTGTTTGACAAATGGGTGTCTGTATGGATTGACATAAGAGTTGTATGAGCCCCCAATAAAATGATTTATTAAAAAATAATAAAGTGACCAAGTTAGAATAATTTAGACTAAAATTAATTCTATGTGGCAATGTTAATTCTACCCTCTCATAGTATTTTGTCAGGAGTTACTTGCAGTATATCATACATGTTCTCATTACCTCTGAGTCTATGGAACTGCATAAGAAGGAATAAGTACACTAATGCACATTTCTCTCTGTCTAAATATCCTATTGATAGATACATACAAGAAATCAAAGGATAGAATTATTGCTCCATAGCAGAAATCAGCAAACTTTTGAGATGCAAAAGTCAATCCTGTCCCTTACAACAACTTAAAAATTGAGAACAATGTATATATATACATATATATACACATATATATACAAACAAATGAAATCACCATAGTATCGTTAAAATGTTTCAATTTTACTTCAGAGTTATATGTGTACCGAGGCAGTTTGTCAACCCCAGTTCTGCAGTATATTAGAAAGTAATTCTAACAGCACAATCACAGTGGTTGGTTACATAGTTGCTAACCTAAAAGTAGATGATTTGAACCCATCAGCTTCTCTACAATGAAAAGCTGTGGCAGCATGTTCAGGACCTATGTGCAGCCTTTCACGCACTGTGGAGGACTTCTGCTCTGTCCGACAGAGTTGCCATGAGTGAGAACTGACCCGATGGCAACAGATAGAGGCGTTTGTTTCTCATTTTGGGGTTTGGTGACAAAATATTTAAGAACTCTGCTACTGGGCCGAGCCCCGGTGGCGTAAGTGGTTGAGTGCGGGACTGCGGCCAGTGGGCTTGGCAGTTCAAATCCTGCGGCGCCTCTTAGGAGCAGCGCTGGGTAGCTCCCACGACCACCAGAGGCAGTGATGCCAAATAAACAACAGCAACAACAACAAAAGAACTCTGCTACTAACCAAAAGCTTGGTCATCTGAAACCACTCAGAGGCTGTGCTGAAGAATGATCTGGCAACCTGTTTCCATGAAGATTATACCAAGAATATCCTTTGGGGGAATTCCATTCTATCATACGAGATGGCAATGCGTTGAAAGCAAGTCAATGGTGGCTAACAACTGCATCTTTCCATCTGCTAACAGAATCACTTCAGTATTATTCATTTCCTTTATATAATATATGAGGAGGCTCAAAAATTTCATGGGAAAATCCATTGTTCTAATTCTACTTTTTTTTTTTTTTTTACATTTTGCTTTGAAACGGTTTTGACATCTTATCAGGCTCTTCATTCACTAAGAAGGTAAAAGCCACGTTTGACACATATTTATTTGTATACATAGGATTTTAGTTTTAACACATCTGTGGCAGTTATGTACTCCTGTGTCAATTTCATGATTGGGAGTCTAGCCTGTCACTCTGGAGATAACCAATGGGGCCTCTGTGAGGGCATGGCTTTCTCCTGGGAATTCTGGGAAGTCTCACAGTATTTCCCAATTGGAGAAGGGAGACTTGACTCAGTCTCCAAGATGACGAACTACTGGCAAGGCAAGATGACAGCACGCTCATCAATCCTGATTCCTGGAGAATGGAGGAGCCAGAGAAAGGTCACATGGGCTTTCCCTGATGGACCCAAATCTCTGGGGCTGGAGAAGCCATGTGGAGACTCCCGCCAGTGCTGAGATGCTTGGGTGGCCATGGGGAGACCCCTGCTGAGATGCTTCTACTGCCACCAGACACACAAGACTCTGTACTCACTGGCCTGTGATTGTCCTGGCTTCATTGCACATGCTTTGTAAGTCAGAAGGAGACTTTATAGACTAGTATTGGACATATGGACTAATATCAGATTATGACCTTGGACTGAACTGGGTTAGGATGTTTTCTCAATGTTCCATTTCACTTGTATATAAACCTTTCCCTTATCTCCATATGCATGTTTGTGGATTTGTTTCTCTGTCTACCCAGACTAACACAACATCATTAAAAATTTATCACCCTCTAGCATTCTCCAAGAATTGTAGACTTTTCTGAGTTCTTTGTCTGATGTATCTTCAGCCCTGAGAGGTGGAAATTATAAACAGATGGCTGAAAACTCAGATTCAGAGTTTATTATAAGTTGATATTGCCATTTTAGTACAATTGTGTGATACATGAAAGTAGCTTAACTAATTGAGTTGTTTTCTTAGTATAACATCATGATTTTTTCTCTCTGTGTGTGTCTTTTCTAATATGAGGGTAAGTAAAATGTATTTCCACTAGGGTTCCAATTCACATATTCATGGCTTTATTCCAAACAAAAACATTTTAATATATCAGTGAACATATGCAGAAAAATTATAGTAGGCTTGATTTAATCCTGTTAGAATTTTTTAAAATGCAAATCAAAACAGTTGTTTCTGAATGTTATGTCCATTGTTTTGACTTCTTTAATGGGTAATGTTGATAGACTTTCCTCAAATGACATAGTCGTGAGAAAAAGACCAGGAAAGCTGTGCCAAATAATTTTTCCATCATATTGGTACAACTGCTTCTTTTTTAAAGGTAACAAGTGCTATCCCTGTGAGAGTTTTATTCAGAAACTTTATCAGATCTATCTACATTTCACCTTAACACTTCTTTTTGCTCCCCAAAGTGAAAGAACATTTAAAAGGAACAGAGCTCGAGGCTCTTGCAGAATTTGTAGGTGCCCAAACTGGTATTTTGACATTGTACAAATTGAATAGTACACAATTTTTTGAAGGAAGGTGTGGTGGTCATGTGCTTATGTTAATTTCATGATTAAGATGTAGAGGTGGAGTCTAGCCTGTTAATCTGGAGATAGCCATTGAGCAGCCAATGAGGTCTCCATGTGGTCATGCTTTTTCCTGAGACTTCTGGGAAATCTCTCGATATTTCCCTCATGGAGATGAGAAGCTTCTCCCCAGTTATTGGGATTTAATGTCTGAGACAACAAACTACGGACAATACAAGATGGCAGTGTCCGAGGAACTAGAGAAGCCACAAGGCCTTACCCTGATGGGACCAGACCTCTGAAGGTGGAGAAGCCACGTGGAGACCCCTGCCAGCGCTGAGCTGCTTCTACCACCATTGAATGCTGTTGATCGACCCTGAGCCCTGGAAGTAAGGAGCCATGGTGTGGCAGTCATGTGCTTATGTTAATTTTATATTTGAAATGTAGGGGTGGAGTCTGGCCTGTCAATCAGGAGAAAGCAATTGAGTAGCTGATGAGGCCACTGTGTGGGCATGGCTTTCACCTGAGACTCCTGGGAAATCTCGTGGTAGTTCCCTCGTGGAGATGAGAAGCTATCTTCCCCAGTTGTTGGGAGTTAGTTTCACAGATGATTAACCACAGGCAACACAGAATGGCGATGGCTGAGAGGCTGGATTAGCTGGTGGGGAGATCACAAGGCTTTTCCCTGAGGAAGACAGACCTCTGAAGCTGAGTGGCATGCTGTTGATGAACCTGAGCCCTGGAAGCAAGGAGCCATGGGGAGACCCCTGCCAGCGCCAGAATTCTGCACCCACTGACCTGTGACTTCCTGAGTCGGAAGCAGACTTTATAGACTGATTTCAGGCATATGGGTTATTATTGGACTTATGACTTTGCACTGGACTGGATTGGGATGCTTTCTGAGGGTCACATTTTTTTGTATATAAACCCTTTACTTATACCTATATGCATGTCTCTGAAATTTGTTCTTCTAGTCTACCTGGACTAACTCACATGGGGAGACCCCTTCCAGCACCAGGTTTCTGCACCCAGTAGCCTGTGACTTCGTGAGTCAGAAGGAGATGTTATAGACTGGTATCGGGCATATAAGTCTGAAGTGGACTGGGCTGGGATGCTTTCTCAATGTCCCATTTCTCTTGTATATAAACCATACCCTTATATCCATAAGCATGTCTATGATTTGTTTCTCTAGTCTACCCGAACTAACATAGAAGGATAAGACAGATGAAAACTCTATCCTTAGAAGTACATAGACCTAGATGGAAGATATGCTGAGAAATGGTAGGCTCATCTTTTAATTTTTTAAAATTTGTCCTATCTTAAATTAATAGTTCTTGACTTATTTTCCTGAAAAGTTAAAAAATGTGAATTTCAAAATTTAAATTACAGGCATCTGAAAATTAAAGACATCCTACAATAGATGTAAATGATATTATCTTACCTAGGGGCTAGCACCCTCCTTTCTGTTGGAAAGTCTTTAGGAAACTCTTTATCATTCCAAGACAAAACACAAGAAGTTTTTCTTAAATCTTCCATTCTAACACTCTGTCTGGTAAGAAGTGTCAAAAGACTTCAGAGTCTCTTCTGAATGCAAAGGTGAAAAATCCTCTTCTTCCCATACTCATACATTCAAAACAAAGGAAACTTCTAGCCAAATTCTCACCTCCTGAATAATTGCATCAAAGAAAGCATCCACTTATCTCTACATCCTCCCACTTGCTCTAAGATAAAAATTGCTGAGCTGGGGTGAATACTACTGTGAATTAGTAGTAGGGGCTGGGGAGCATGGTGGAAACATGATGGGATTCTTGCCTGGGGATAACCTTTAAAAATCACTACTTTGATAGGACACTCTTAAGGAAGCATTTTGACAAGATTAAAGCAAGTATATTACTGAGATACAGGAGCCTTAGGTTTGGTGATGGTCAATGCACCTCAAGATTAGCCACTACCCTTTGGTCAGTGGAGGCAGTATGTTGCTGTGATGCTGAACACAATTCACTCCAGAGCTTCTGGAGTAAGAAGTAAGACCTGGCAGTAAAAATGATTACAACCCTATGGATACTATTGTCGATGAGTCATCATGCGTAGGGGACAGACTTGGCAGTGACAGCAAATAATGTCGTGTGATGAAGGAAAACTGGCTTAGAGAAATAGGCCACAGCCATTGTTTTCTAAACATGAATTTCCTCATTTATTTCTTGCTTTCCTTACATCTTCCCATAATTATTCCTTGTTCTCAATTTTGGCTGATCCAGCCCCAAATGTGCATTTTAGGAGAATACATATCTCCTGTGCACTCTGTCCGCTCATCTTACAACTATAGGTTTCTAAATGGGAGCATCGTAGGAGCGCAGTTTGCTTGCTTTTAACACCCTAGTGGCTCACAAGGTACCAAGTTAGTAAAAGGATAAAGAACTGACTTATAATAAATCACATTTGAAAAGCTGTTCTTTGTGTTATTTCTAGGCTGTGGAATAGTTTCTAAAATGAATTCATTCAATTTCCGCATTCAAAAAGTTTTTTGTTTAATTCTTTATACTTTCCTTCTGCCCTTAGGATTTTAGGAAAATAAAAACAAAATGAACTTTCTGCTCACCGTCCATGGGCCAGTTGGTCTTTCTCTTCTCACGTTGCACTCCTCTATTACTGTGCCCTACAGCAGGCTATTGCTTTTCAACAACTCAGCAAACCTTCTAATCTACATATTCCACTGGCACATAGTCATAATTATATTAATAATTACTTCTGGGCCCATTTTGATTGGGGATTCCCTCTGCATGAAAGGATACTTGTGAAGATTACATTTTTCAAAGAACTGACAGCAACTGAGCTTTCCCAGTAGCAGACTCTAATTATGAGATCCCAATCTGATGCTACTTCTTCTATGTACTGACTGTTGTATTTTAATGAAGAATTGGTCCTGATGACTTTCAAATTTTACTCTCCAGGCTCCTCAGACACTGCCATTTTGTCTTGTCTGTGACTGTTTCTGACACTAACTCCCAAAAACTGGGGTGATAAATTTTCATCTTTACGAGGGAAATATCGCGAGATTTCCCAAACGTATCAGAAGAAAGCCATGCCCACACAGAGGCCTCACTGGCTACTCAATGGCTATCTCCAGATTAGCAGGCTAGACTCCACCCCTACATCTCAATCAAAAAATTAACATAAGGATATGACCACCACAGATTGCAATGAGTGAGCCTGGAAGAGAGTCTCTCAAAGGACAAGAAGTCCAAAGAAATAACCCCAGTGTTGTTTGTGAAGGTCACACAACTCATCAGAATCATGTGAGCTTGAAACCAGCTACCTCTCGAAACCATGAACTCTCCTTTTTTTCCCTCTCCTCCCCTCCCTAAGCAAGCTGCCTCCTCTCAGGTGAGTGGATACCAAACCCTGTGTCTTCATACAACTACATCCTCCTTGAGGATTCTGTCACAGCCCAGGGCAGAAGCCCTAAGAGATCCAAAGCAGGGCATAAGAACTTTTCTTCCTGATGGTTTCTAAGTCTGGACTGGAAGCCTATAGTTAGAGACTAAAGAAAGAACATCACTGTTACTGTACAAAAAAGAAGATGCTGCTATACCTATACCTATCCATATAAGATAAGCTGGATGAACAGTCTGGAGGCGAAAACAACATATGCAACTTTCTTCCAGTTTTCAAATGCTTCCTCCCATCCACTATCACGATCTTAATTCTACCAGACAAATCCAGCTAGACCAGGGGATGTACACTGAAGTCGGAAACATGGGGAATTTAAGATAGATGTTCCCTCAGGATTAGTGGTGGGAGCGGGGATACTGGGAGGGTAGAGGGATGGTGGACTAGAAAGGGGGAACCAATTTCAGAGATCTACAAATAACCTTCTCTTTAGGATATGGACAACAGGGGAGTGAGGGGACACATTGGACAGTGTATGATATGAAAAAGTAACAACACTTTGTAAATTATTAAGGATTCATGGGAGAGAGGGTGGGGGAGGGAAGGGAAATATGAGGAGCTGGTACTGGGGGCCTAAGTGGAGGGAGGATGTTTTGAGAGTGTTGATGGCAATAAGTGTGCAAATGTCGCCTGCATACAATTGATGGAAGTAGGGATCATGATGGGAGTTGCATGAGCCGACCAAGGGTTCAAGTAGAAAATATTTGGAAATGAATATGGCAACATGTGTAAAAATATGTTTGATAAAAATTATGTATCGAATGTCATAAGAGCTGTAAGAGCCCCCAATAAAATCATTGAAAAATAAAATGAGACCTATGTAGTTAGACTACACATGAAGAAAGCCTTGACAATTCATATGATAACATGTCAAAATGCATTATAGAGATACAAGTTCTCTCTCTTAAGCCTGATAAAATAGGGTGGAGGGTCATCTGCCTGCTGCAGTTATTATTTATCCAACTTCTTGGTGGCAAATGACTAGCCAAAATGATTTATCAAAATTTTTCTTCCAGAGGAAAGCAGCAGATTAAATATTTTATGTGTTTCATTGAATTTCTTTCCAAAAATAAAAAAAAATTGAAGTGACTTAAATTCATGTCAAATTATCAAGTAATAATAATATAAAAGGACATAAGGAAAGAAATATTAAGAGTGGAAAGAAAAAATATCTTTTTAAAAAGTATAGCACACATGATTTATCCTTGCTTTGCTAGGAGAATAAATCAGACCTATAGATGTAGCCAATCTGTGAGGTTAAATTCTTTGCGATGGTGTGTCCTGAGGAATAGGTAAACTTTTGCTAGATCTCTGAAGTACTCTTAGAAGCACTTTTCTCACTCTTCACTAGTCACTGATGAAGTACTCAGAATTACAATACTTCAGAAGAGGATGCCTTGTCAAATCACTTGGATATCATTCTCCTGTTTGATCTAAGAATTAATAAGTAAGGCCAGACAGGCACACCACATGACATGGACCTCAGATTTAGACAGCTGATCCATGTCACAGGGGCAAAATACAAGGTCACAGCATTCTTAGACTTCTCAATGTTTTACCTTTTCCCTTCTTCTCTTGGTTCATTTTCTTTTCGAGGGCAACTCTGATTAATAGGATTCCTTAAACATGCAAAGTGAGTCAGAGGAAATACTGTAAGTCCCCATCCCCTTTTAACTTATTCTAGTTCATAATTTTATTTATTCACATATCATATAGTTCAATAGTTAAGTCATATGAAGAAGAGATGTGTAGAAGGGAGAATTTCTTAAGACATTTTATCAGAGGCTCTTACAGCTCTTATAGCATTTCATGCATCAATTGTATCAAGCATATTAGTACATATGTTGCCATCATTTCCAAAGCATTTTTACTTGAGCCCTCACTAAAAGCTTTTTTGAAAATCATTTTACTGGATATATACAGCTCATATCATGATCAATACATATGTTAATTGTATGCACGCTACATTTGTACATTTGTTGCCCTCATCACTCTTGAAACATCTTCCTTCTACCTAGATCCCCAGTATCAGCTCCCCATATTTGTCTACCCTCCCCCTGCCCCCTCCCCCATGAACTTTTAACAACTTACAAATTGTCGTTATTTTGTCAACATACACTGCCTGATGTGTCCTTTCACCCACTCCCCTGTGTCTATACCCCAGAGAGGAGATCGTATTTAGATCCCTGGAATAGGTTCTTTCTACTTCACCTGGCCTCTGCCCTACTGGTATCACCACTCTCACCCCTGGTCCTGAAAGGTTCATCTGTCCTGAATTATCCCTGTTGCCGCTCCAGTGTACTTCCCCTGGTCTAGCTGGATTTGTAAGGTAGAATTGGGATCATGATAGTGGGTGGAAGGAAGCATTTAAGAACTAGAGGAAAGATGCATATTTCATTGTTGCTATACTGTACCATGATTGGCTCGTCTCCTCCCTATAACCCCTCTGTAAGGGGATGTCGCTTTACCTATTGATGGACTTTGGGTCCCCCATATGTACTACCCCTCATTTATGATGATATAATTTTTAGTTCTCTAACACCTGATACCTGATCCTTTCGACACCTCGTCATTGCACAAGCTGAGGTGCTTCTTCAATGGGGGCTTTGTTACTTCTGAGCTAGATGGCTGCTTGCTTACCTTCAAATTTTAAGACCCCAGCCACTCTATCTTTTGACAGCCGGGCACCATAAGCTTACTTCACCACACTTCCTTATGTGCACATTTGTCATCAGCGAGCATATCAGGAAGATGGATATGCAATGATATGATTTTTAGTTCTTGAAGCCTGATTACTGATCCCTTTGACACCTCATGGTCACACATGCTGATGTGCTTCTTCCATGTGGGCTTAGTTTCTTCTGAGCAAGATGGCCACTTCTTTGGTTTCAAGCTTTTAAGACCCCAGACACTACCTCTATTGATAGGCAGACACCATCAGCTTTCTTTACCACTTTTGCTTGTGCACACATTTGTCTTCAGTGATGGTGTCAGGAAGGTGAGCATCATGGAATGCCAATTTAATAGAACAAAGTGTTCTTGCCGTGAGGAAATACCTGAGTGAAGGTCCAATGCCCATCTGCTGTCTTAATACTAACTTTACAAGTGTATGCACATAGATCTATTTCTTCATCATCATATATAAATATATTCACCTATGTACATGCCTGTATTTATACCTCTATAAACCTCTATAAACCAAGTTCTTAACTCTTTTTCCTTTTCCTTTCCTCTTATCCCACTATCATACTCAGCCTCCATTGGGGTTTCAGTGTTTTCTCTCTGTTGCATTACTCTTGCTCAATTCTTATGGGTCCTCTCACCTTGTCACTGATTTTGAAACACTGCTGCTCCCTTATCCATGGTTGGTCAACACCACCTCCTTTCCCCTCCTCCCCATCTTCCATGTTCCTCCCAGAACCTCAGTCCTACTTTTTTCTCTTCCAGACTATTCATCCAGCCTATCATATCTATATAGACCTGCAGAAAAAACAATATGTGCTGGAAAAAAAGGCATCCTAAGATGAAGCAAAGAAAATAAAAAAATACAAACAAAAAACCATGTCCCATAATAGTTCAAGGTCTGTGTGGCATTCATGTGCTTATGTTAATTTTATGATTGAAATGTAGGGGTGGAGTCTAGCCTGTTAATCAGGAGATAGCCATTGAGTAGCCAATGAGGCCTCTATGTGGGCAGGGATTTCTCCTGAAACTTCTGAGAAATATCGCGATATTTCCCACATGAAGATGAGAAGCTATCCTCAGTTGTTGAGAATTAGTCTTAGAGACGATGAATGACAGACAAGACAAGATGGCAGCATCCGAGAAGCTGGAGTTGCCGGCAGAGACCACATGGCTTTTCCCTGATGGAACCAGAACTCTGAAGCTGGGGCGGCCACAAGGAGACCTCTACCACTGATGAGTTGCTTCCGCTGTTGATGGACACTGAGCCCCGGAAGCGAGGAGCCATGTGGAGACTCCTGCCAGTGCCGCAATTCTGCACCCCCGACCTGTGACTTCGTGAGTTGGAAGGAAACTTTATAGACTGATTTTGGGCAAATGGGTTAATATCGGATTTATGACTTTGAACTGGACTGGGCTCAGTGTCCTGTTCCTCTTGTATATAAACCTTCTTCTTATATCTATATGCGTGTCAATGAAATTTGTTCCTCTAGCCTACCCGAACTAACACAGTCTGTTTGTTGACCTCCAGGAGTGTCCCCTAGTTGAGTTGGATGGGGTGCCACACCCTGGTCCCTTGGCACTCCCTCTGGAACTCGATGCTCTGTTGCACACCCTTAGTGTTTTGCCATGGTGTGGTTGGGTCAGACAGAGTACAATACCAAGCTAGTTTCTTCATTCTTGTCCCCATAGGACCTTGTGTCAGCAAGGGATGCCTTGATTCATTGTGGGGCCAGTCTTATGGTCCTCTCTGTGCATTGGCTGTTCTGAGTGGGAATATCGTCCTCAGGGGTTAGTGGGCCAGAATTCACTCCATTCTCTCTTCCTCTCCTTCATTTGTTCTCGTGTGTTCTGGTCAGGCATGTCTCACTCCCCAAGCTTCAGTGCTGACCTCCAGAGCAAACTCCCTTGGGGAGAGAGTCGGCTGTCCACATAGTTGGGACTGGGGTTGGGCCTTCAGACCCCTCCAGTGGTTCCCCACTCCATGCTGTCATGCTGCATTCACATCCTGGATCACCAGGTCTAACTTTGGTGCCTCTTTGAAGAGGGAATTTTTTGAAATTACAAAGTTATGGGGTCTCCATCATGTAATACAGTTGTAATACCCTTATATCCAGAGAATTTGAAGTTCTTGTGTGAAGTCAAAGGTTTTTAATGAATCAATTGACAGATTAGTCTACTATAGCATTCATGCTTCATCTCCTACAGTTTATTTTCCAACCCACTATTTCTTAAAACCATTTTATTGAGACATAATATAATTCAATAGTTCAGTCATATCAAGAATCGTTGTACTATTGCTACAGTTTTAAAACATTATTTTCCTTCTTACATTCCTTGTTGTTAGCTCTCCCATCCCCCCAAATTCCACTATCATAACCCCAAAGAATGCTTAATCTGGTAATCTCTCTAAAGAGTCACCCATGTTGGGTTTCATATACCAAAAAAAACAGAGAAAATACATATCAAAGTCAAGAAAGCTAACAACAAAAACAAAATGTAACAGAGATACATTCTAGTCTAATAGAAAACAGAAAACATTAAAAACCAGAGCAAATTCAAAATGTGTCAAAAGTAAGATAAGATGATAAAGTTTTAACATTCAAGTCATACTTTTCATTTTAATCTACTATAATTGTCTCTAATATACTCTCTGTCTCATAACCAAGGTATTCTCATATCTTGGTAATGGTCAGGAAGAAATCACTTGAGGATTATTCCAGGTGTAGACCCTGTAACTTGGACTTCCAAGATCATCCATAACCTTCAGCAAACCAGAATTTTACCACTAGAGCTCTGATACCATTCCCCACTTCAGATTTGCTTACAATATTTGCAATCTTTGGGTCAGGCAGGCTGGTATCATGATGGTTGCTTATTTGAAAACAAGTTTTATGAAACAGTTATTTCGATAGTTGGGCACCATCTAGTTCCTACACCACAACTTTCTATGGTACATCTTCCTTGTTTTCTTCATAAGGGCAAGTATCAAGAAGGGCCATGTTCTAAGAACTACTTGTTCTTAGAGTGAGCTAGGATTAAGTGAGAGCCCCAAATTTATTACTACAACTATGTATTATATATGCCTAAGATTCACCTGAAAGCTTTCTATTTGTTGTCATTGTTAGCTAACATTATCACTCATCTCCATAGATCTTAGGTTCCTCTGTTTATAATATCATTGATTTAGCCCATGGTAATGTATTTAAAACACAATTGAGAGAAAGGAGATTAAACAAGTGTAGACTGGCTACAAATCCCAGTACAAGTATTATTGACTTGTAAAGATTAAAATTTTACATGAGAGAATACGATTTAAACAAATAATAGGAGTTGGTGGTCAGACAAAAGTTACAAAAGTTACAATATCAGACCCAGATCTTCCAGATCAATACATATCTTAATAAATTAAACAGGGCATTGATGTGGTTAGTAAATGGGAGTCCACTTATTGACAAGTCAGTACTCTTGGCATAGCTGTCTTCTGCCCCTTCACATACTATGTAGTTTCAGCCTTAAGTCTTTTGACCACAGGCACATTTGAGGGAGAGTCCAGTTCACTGATGGGGTTTCCACATCACATCCCTCTAGTGTGGCCTTTAGGGGTGCGCCTTGAAAACCAGGGCCCAATGTCCCAGTATTCTAGGGCACAGGACCTGAGTTCCAAGGATATACAGAAACAGTCCAATGTACTCTATAAGGCACATCATTCCAGGCATATCCTCCTCCTACTGTCTAAGTATTGTTAGTTATTTTTTTCCAGTGGGAGGTTAGTCCTCCCACTTTTTCTACCAAGAAAAATATAATTGCTTTCTCAAAGATGTACATACTTTCCTCTCCCTTGACTTGATTTCCCTTTCAATATCATTTATCATTCTTATAGGGATGTCTATTGGTTTAGGGGTACCTTAGCACATATTTTTATGGCAGCAACTAAGTGGTCATTTTACTTTTTCCCAATCTTGAAATTTTGATTGCAGTTGAAATGAGTTTTCCTCAGTCAAAAGAACTTAAGCTATACTTATAGAGGGAGTAGTGTATGCTTCATGAGCACAAGTCAGGCTCTTTACTACATTTCTTGGTAGATGGGTTAGAGGATTGCATGACCTGGAAGAATGAGTTTGACATCATCTTGGTGCTTATCTTTACAGTGGACACAAACAATATTTGTCATTTCGTGATTGACTAAGTTTGCTCAGCATAATTGTTTCCATTTCCCTCCATACCATGAGGCGTTTCATGGATCCACCATTGTTTTTAGGAGTGATGCTTCCCTCGTGTGCATAAACCAAAGTTTTTCAATCCTTCTATTGATTAAAATTTGGACTATTTCCAACTTCCTATTATTGTGAACTGTGCTGCAATTGACATGGGCGAGCCATCAGCATTTTACTAAAAATAAATGGCTAAAAAATAAATCAATAACAAAATTTTGAATAAAAAAACTTCACACTGGAACACACCCTGGCTCACCATGGCCTGAGGACAATATTCCTGCTCAGAGCAACACAGAGAGGATCACAGGACTGGCCCCATCATGAGTCAGAATGACGTGTCTCTCACTGACACATAGTGCTGAAGCAGACAAAACTGAAGACATGGCATTGGGGACGTGGCCCATCTGACCACACTGCACCAGATGAACACTAAGGGTTTGCAGTGGAGGTGCAAGGGGAACAAAATAACCAAGTCCCCTAGGAATGTCAAAGGCAGACTTGGAGGCCAGGGCATAGCACCCCAGTGGACTCAACAGGAAGACACTCATAAATGTCAAAGGACAGACCTAGAACTGTTTGAGGACTTTTCACTTTTTGTTGTTGGTTTTTCTTTATCTATTACTTATTTATTTACCGTTTTATTATATTAACTGTTGTTGATTTACTTTTTTGTCTTCTTTTTTGGTTATGCTTTACTCTGCTTTGTTTCTGCACATATTGTCTATGCATGTTTATCTGTAGAAGATTGGTGAGATGAACAATCCTGTATATATGTACATACATTTATAGACAATGACAGGGGCTAGATCTATGTACATATATTTATTTATAAAGTATTAATGGTAACAATACTCCCTCTATGCAAGAACAATTTGTTCTACTAACATGGCACTCTGTGATGTTCACCTTCCCTGATACAATCACTGGAGACAAAATGGGTCCATAAGCAAATGTGGTGAAGAAAGCTGATGGTACCCAGCTACCAAAGGATTTAGTGTATGGGGTCTTAAAGGCTTGAAGATAAACAAGCAGCCCTCTAGTTGAGAGCAACAAGGTCCACATGGAAGAAGCAGCCTGTGTGATCATGAGATGTCCACGGGATCAGGTATCAAGAATCAAAGACCCCCAAAAAGACAAAAAAAAATCATATCAATGGGAATGAGGGGGAAGAGCAGAGTGGAGAGTCAAAGTCCATCAGTAGTCAATTGGACATTCTCCTGTCAGAACAGTCACCAGGAAGAGAAAAGCCAGTCAGGGTGCAGTATAACACTGATGAAACACAACACCATCATCTAGTTAGTCAGTGCCTTCCCCCGACATACTACCATGACTCCAATTCTACCTTACCATTCTGGCTAGACCAAAACATGCATATTTGTACAGATAGAAGCACAAAACACAGGAAATCCAGAACAGATAAACCCTCAGGACCAATAAGGGGAGCAGTGATACTAGGAGGGGTTGGTGATAAGAGAAAATCAATCACAATGATCAATATATAGCCCCCATCCCAGGGGGGATGGACAGAAGACTATTGGGTGAAATGAGACAAGTCAGTGTAAGACATGACAAATAAGAGAATGATTTCTAAATTATCAAGGGGACATAGGGGAGGAAAGATGAGGGAGGAGGGAAAATGAGGAGCTAATGCCAAGTGCTCAAGTAGAAAGAAAATAATTTGAAAAAAATGACAACATATGTACAGATGTGTTTGAGAAAATAGATATATGTATGGATTGTGATCAGAGCTGTAAGAGTCCCCAATAAAATAAAATATTTTTTTTAAGTTCACACTGGGAAATATCCGACCTCACAAAATTAAGTCAAATGCTTCAAAATCATGGCGCAATAGAAGCACATTCTTGGGGTAAAATCAAGAAGTAAAGGTACTACAGCAGCAGTGAATTTTTTAATATGCTCTTCTACCCAAAGTCTCTAACTCCCACCAAAGATCTTTCCAACATGGATCTGATAAAGTGGAGGAAGACACTAACAGCATTTGCTTGTAAGTAATTGTGAACAGGATTCCCTGGGGGAAAAATTGTTCCTCAGAGAAGTAGGAGGTAGGATCTCACTACTTTGGCAATAGTCATGGGTGGACCAGGTCATGTGGACCTGATGTCCCTGCACAGTGAACCTTCTGGATTCATAACACAGCTATGACATCAGAGGAGCAACAGCAGAACCCAGTCAGAGCCCAGAACAGGGTGTTGAACTTCTTAACTCACAGAGCAAATAAAATGGAGTGTTTTTGTGCAGGAGATTGGCTTATGGTATGGAATGCTTCTGGATAATTAATTGGGAAGTTTGGGCTTGCTGACACAAAGCAGTAGAACTGAGTCCCTTCTGGGTTGGTCCTAATGGGTTGGCAGCCTCTGGGCACTTAATTCAGTGAACTGAGTTTGCTGACCCATGGAGGTGGAGTTGAATGCTTTTGGATTAAGGCTTACAGCAGAGTGGTAGGCTCTGGGCATTAGTAGACACGAATGAACTTTGGAATATGCCCTGATAAGTAGCTTTATCCTGAGCATTTCTCACTGGCATATTAGTTGCTATTGTGTCGAATCCAACCCCTAGTCTCCCTATGCACAACAGGTGGTCTTGTACCATCCTGACAATTGTTCCCATGTCTAAATCCATTGATTCAGCTATTGTGTCAATCCATCTTGTCAAGGGGCTTCATGTTTTGCACCACCTCTCCCCTTTACCAAACATGATGCTCTTTTTCAGAAACTGGTCTCTCCCAACAATGTATACAAAATATGTAAGAAGAAGTCTTGCTCTCCTGGACACCAAGGAGCACTCTGGCTTTACTTCTTCCGATACAGATCTCTTTGTCCTTTTAGTGTACATGGTACATTCAATATTTTTCTCCAGCACCAAAACCCAAATGCATCTATTCTATGGTCTTCCTTATTCAATATTCAACTTCACAATGTATATGATTCAATGGAGAGTACCATGGTTTGGGTCAGGTGCATCTTAGTCTTCAAAGAAACACCCTTGCCCATCATAACAAGGTCTTGTGCAACATATTTGCCTAATGCAAAACATCGTTTGAATTCTCGGCTGCTTCTTCCATGAGCATTGATTGTGGATCCAAGTAAGATAAAAATCTTTGAAAACTTCAAATTTTTATCCATTTTTCATGCTGCCACCTACTGGTCCAGTGATGAGGATTTGGATCTTTCTTACATTGAGTTGCAATCCATATCGAAGACTGAAATCCTTGATCCTCATCAGCTGGTGTGTCAAGCTTTCTTCACTTTAGGTGACCAGGGTTATGTCATTTGAATACCACAAGTTGTTGATGAGTTTTTAATTCTGATGCTGCATTCTTCTTCATGTAATTCAGATTCTCTGATGATTCGCTAAGCATATAGACTAAACAAGTATGGTGAGGGGATACCTCCCTGACATGAACCTTTCCTGATTTTCCAGTATGCATTTGCTCTGTAGCACAACTCACTCTTGATCCATGTACAAGTTCTGAATGAGCACAATGAAGCATTCTGGAATTCTCAATCTTCTCGAGATTATCCACAATTCATTGTGGTTCATACAGTTGAATGTCTTCGCATATCCAATGAAACACAAGTAAACATCTTTTTGGTATTGCTGTCCTATGAGTCAGATCCATTTGACATCAGCAATAATATCTATTGTTCCACACCCTATTTTGAATCTGGCCTAAAATTCTGACAGTCTCCCATCATCATGCTGCTATTATTGGATGATTTTAAGTAAAATTTCAATTATGTGCTATATAAATTATATTGTTTTGTGGATTAGCAGTCAAGAGTTAACCACACAGGGACAGTGGCACCATGTCCTCTATAGTTGCTAGGAGTCAGAATCAACTAAATGTCAGGGAGCTGAGTGACCAGATCGAACATGGCTATGGTTGTAATACCCAGAGTTGTTAGTAGAGCTCTTAGTCAATATCAAGATCTTAAGTTGCTGGCTATGAATACTTGTATTATAGAAGTGCATTTCTAGTGGGATCCCTAAATTGCCCAGAGAGCACTGGTTTATTATGTTCCATCTACTCAGACAAAGTGATGCCCAAGGTAATCACAATTTACAAAGTAAATTGTCTGCGTTTGATATATACTCATTGGTTGGTTCTCCACAAAATGAATAAATATACATTAGAAATAGAAATCATAATTTTAATGTTGGTAGAATTGTTGGAGGGAGTGGAGCATAGTGGAATGATTCTAATAACCTGCTCACATAAGTTAGAACTGTTACACATTGGTGGGTATACTAATTATAGCACTATTGGTTTCTAAATTATAATACACAGCTCTTTTTTAAGCTTGATTGACTGAGGCAAGCTAGACTATTATTTATGGTAGCCGGAATGAAAAGTAGAAAATTGACTGGGGGCCCGGCTTTCGCCGGCTGCTCTCGCAAGATGGCAGCTCCTCCGGGCGAGTACTTCAGCGTCGGGAGCCAGGTGTGGTGCTGGACTGGCCAGGAGCAGCGGCTGCAGGGCGAGGTGGGAGCCTTCGATTACCAGTCCAAGATGCTGGCTCTCAAATGCCCTTCTTCAAGTGGAAAGCCCAACCACGCAGACATCTTGCTCGTAAACTTACAGTAGGTTTCGGAAGTGGAAACAATTAATGACCGAACAGAAACCCACCCCTCCTCCTCTAGCTTCACTCAATGTTAGTAGGCTTGCCAGCAGAGAGCGGACAGAGGAGGAGGAGAAGCTGAGCCCGGCCTATGCAATCAGCGCTGGTGTTTCCCTAGAGGGCCAGCAGCAATTCCAGACCTTTCACAAGACTATTAAAGACTGCAGATGGCAAGAAAAGAACATCGTCGTCATGGAAGAAGCTGTTATTACACCCCCCTATCAAGTGGAAAACTGTAAAGGCAACGAGGGGAGTGCACTGAGCCATGTAGGCAAAATAGTTGAAAAACATTTTAGAGGCGTGGAAAGCCAAAAGACGCTGCAGCGTTCACAAGCCCAGCAACCACAGAGGAGGCTGCCCTGTCATCCTGAACCCACACACCTGGAGGACTCTCCCAAGATCCAGCCCGGGCGGCGGCCGTGGCTGCAGCAGCGGAGCAGGCCGGGGGAGGGAAGGGATCCCATAGTACCTGTTGGCGCTTGGCTAAAGAAGGGCCAGCATTTCCAAATCTTAGACTTGAACAAACAAAACACCCAACACAAAAGAACAAGAGAATAATTTAAAAGGTGACTCATTACTTGACTAACCGACTTCGGTCCACTATGTCCTTTTCACAGCCCCCTTCTGGACAGTCACCTTGTTAATTTTATCTGTGAACATGCCCATTCCTTCCCGCTCGGCTCTTCCAACTCTTTACTTTCCCTGTCATGGGTCTGTTCCCTGGTCTTCTGTTCTTATAAGTGGCTACACTGGCCTTCTGAGTGATTGAAAGAAACTTTCACATCTTCTCTCCCAAAATAAAAATAACAAGCTGACTGTGAGACTTAAGTGGAGACCAGAGCCGCAGACACTGGTCTCACTTTAAAAAAAAAAAATCCCCCTCCCACATTTTTTTTCTGCGCCCCCCCCCTTTTTTTTTTGCACAGGGCATGGCTTGAATTAGTTTTATTTTTCTTAACTTTAAATATATATATGAAAATATATATTAAAATGTTCTCTAAATATTTTCTGCTTCTTGCAGGTCTCTTTTTACTAGACCATGGCCGCTCCTCTCACCTCATCCCTCCAAAAATAAAGATGTATTGCCTTCCCCATCCGCCCTATAGCCAGGCACCCAACTTGACTTAGTTCCCTGCGAGAATCTCCACGTGGGATTCAGGGTTTGAGGGTCAGGGTCCCTGACGGCTCTTGTCGTCCTCACCTGTGCGTGCCAACCTCGCGTTTGGCCAGAACCTCAGGACTCGCCCCCTCTGCCTTTGTCTTACTTCATGGTACTAGAAGAACCGCCACCGCCTGCTCCACTCTCTGGGCCAGGAGAGACAGCCCCTCCGCTCCGGTGCCCTGTGCAGGAAGAACTGTGTGTACGGCACAGGTCAGTTCCTCCTCGATGGGTGACTCTTACAAGGAGCCCGAAGGCCACCTACCCTGACCTTTCTTAAAACTCATTTCCAGAGCTGCTAGCCCAGCAAAAAGCTTGGGCGATGGCAGTTTGTCTGCGGCTGCCAGTCTCGCCTCCTCTGCTGCTCCTCCCCACTTAAAGTTTTACAAGCTTCTCACAGTTTGTATCTGTTCAGCTGGTGGGCAGGAAGCCTGGGCAACTCGAGACAGTAGCCCGCCAGTCTGGTTTTGACTAACCACCTGAGCACAACCCCAGGTGCCTGGTGCCCCCAGACCATCAGGTGGTCATGGGGAACAGAGGGGGCCACCATCTGACTCCCAGGTGCCAAGTGGGATGTGGGTGATGCCCATGTGACTGGCTAAAGGTGGGGGTGGGGGAGGTCATTATTTTTTTATTTTTGGCCATGATCTCTCTTCCCCTTACTTTTTTTTTAATTAAATAAATGGATCAAAATTAAATAATTCAAGCCCTGCCTTCAAAATGATTTTTTTAAAGTCTTGTTTAGCAAAAACAATAAAACCCAATTTTTTTTAACCATCAAAAAAAAAAGTAGAAAATTTGGGATCCTTGGACATGAGATTACAAATTCCTAGGGAAATATTTAGGGATTTTCAAGTAGTATTAGAGCAACCCCTAGCTTTGATAAATGTTAAACTGGGAACTTGGAGTTGAGACAGTAATTGTGAAAAATGCCATAATTTAACACTTATAGCTTATTTAAAGATAATGTTATAGTTAACCAGTTAGGGGACCAAAGAGTGAAAATTTATTTGTGGAGAAGAATGGCAGATACAACTCTCAGTTAAATCAGCAGCATTAGATAGTTGTATTTATGTATGGACATACCTATGTTAGACCTCTGCAAGTGCCCTTTGCTTTCTAGCTCTTTCCTCTATTTCCTTCCAGGTGGGAATAAATGTAAGAACATATCTATAGGCCAAATATTAGGGCAGCAGGTGGACCTTGGGCCCTCACCCTGTCATTCCCTCAATGCAAGAACACTTTGTTCTATGAATCTGGCATTCCTCGAGGCTCACTGGCCCAACATGATCACTGAAGTAAAATGGGTGCATAAGCAAATGTGGTGAAGAAAGACGATGGTGCTCAGCCATCAAAGGACATATCGTCTGGAGTCTTAAAAGCCTAAAGATAAACAATAGACCATCCACTTGAGAAGAGACCACACCCACACAGAAGAAGCACAATAGCCAGCGTGGTCACACGGTGGTGAAAGGTCTAGGCAATAGACATCAAACGGGGGGGGGGGCAGGGGGGAACACATATCAAAGTGTGCTCATACCCCCAAGGTGCCCACTGAGGACATGTGGGAGCATGAGCAAGAGTGGTGAAGAGAGCTGATGGTGCCCAGCTATCAAAAGATATAGCATATGGGGTCTTAAAGGCTTGAGCATAAACAAGCAGCCATCTAGCTCAGGAGCAACAAAACCCACCATAAAAGAAGCTCACTTGCCTGTGTGATCATGAGGTGCTGAAACAATCAGGCATCAGAAATCACAGAACAAAAATTAAAATCAATGAACCAATTAACTCCCGATATCACCGAAGACAAATGGATACAGAGGCAAGCAAAAAGATGGTGCCCAGCTACCAAATGATTGAATGTCTAGTGTCTCAAAGACTTGAAGATAACTGAGTCACCATTCAGCATGGAGACAGCAAAGTCCACAGGAAAGAAACACACCATCAAGTGTGATCAAGGGAGAAGATATCAAGCCCAAAGATATTGTGCCCAAAGGGAGAAGATATAAAGCATCAAAGAACAGGAATCACTTCATTATGAGTGAGGGGAGGGGCAGGATGGGGACCTAAGGCCCACTGGTGGGTAATTGGCCACCCCTTTACAGGGGAGCCACGGGAAGGAGACAGACTAGTCAGACTGCAGCCAGGCAGTGATGATGCATACAAGTTTCCTCTAGTTCCTGAGGTCTCCCTACCCCCCCCCCCCAACCATCATGATCCCAACTCTACCTTGCACATCCGGATAGACTGGAGAAGGTACACTAGTGGAGAGGGGGGCTGGGGATATGGGGAAATGAGGATGGATGAGCCCCCTCAGGCCAGTGGTTAGATTGGAACTACTGGATGGGTGGAGAGAAGATGGGGTAGAGAGACGGAACCAACTCCAAGGATCTACATATGACCTGTCTGGAGGATGGGCATGTGGGAGTGGGCTGAAGGAGGTGTCGGGCAGGGTAACATATAACAGAATAATAATAATTTATAAAGTATTGAGGGTTGATGGGGGAGAGAGAGCAGGGGAACAGGGGAGGGGTTGGAGGAACCAACACCAGGGGCTGGGGGAAAGGGTGGATGTTTGGAGAATGATGACGGCAGTGGACATGCAAGGGTTCCTGTCACAGTATGATTATTTATGTATTGGAAAAATGATGTACGAGCCCCTAATAAAATGATTTTTAATTAATAAAAATATAAATAAAGGTAATGTTGAAATAAAGACAAAAAACCAAAAAATAAATAAATAAATCAGCAACATTAGTATTAATTTAACAAAAGCATATTCTTTCCAAACAGCAGAATAAATGGCAGTAAAATATTTGGATCATGAAAAAAGTCATATTTGTTCATTCATCAGTTAATATATCCACACTCAAAAATAAAATCAAAGGCATTGAGTTAATTCTGGTCCTGTGTAATATTGGTCCTATGGACAGAGTAGGTGTGCCCCGTGTGCTTCTAAAGACTCATCCTTTTCCTTTGGAGTGACTAATGAATTTGAAGTGCTGATAGAGTGATTAGCGGCCCAAGGCACATGCTAGTACATAATCAGGGCTCCTTAATATATCCAGTTTGAAGAAAAAGGCTATTCAAAAGGTAGTAAATATTAAATTCCAACAACTGCAAATATTATACAAAAATCCTCAATTACTTTACATGGTCAAAAGACCATTAAAACAGGGGTTTTATAATGATGGGATAAAGTCATCAACATAAGAATGGCCAAAAAACTATAAAACAAAATCCAAATATTTTAAGAACTTACAAGAGGCCTTTTCCTGGACTTGAAAAAAGTTGCATGACTCCAAAATCTTCTGATCATTTGAGGGTGATACATAAGTTCTTGGTGAAGTCACCAATCCAATCAGGTTTCTTAGCTTTCTTTTGTTGAGAGAGATAAACACAAGACTTCTAGTGAGATGGCAATGGGTTCGTGAGGAACACTAAGTAAATACTTTCCAATGATGGCTGAAGAATGATTCAGTGGATACATTCTTCTAACAAAGAAAATCATCTGGGAAAATTGTGGGCAAGAACTGAGATTTATGTTCATCATTATTAAAAGGGGTTGAAATTGATAATTTAAGTAGATATTGTCATAACAATTGAAGATCTTATAAGTCAAAGTGGGCAAAGACATGGGTCTGCAAGTTACTATCTCATAAAGAGTGACTTTCTTATGCAACACATGCAATGGGGATATAGCAAGATCAAGTAAGGATAGGTGTTGTTAGCTGTCATCAAAGTAGTTCTGACCCATATTTACCTGTGCATAATAGAACGAAACACTGCCTGTTGCTGCACCATACTCACAATTATCAGTATGCTTCAGCCTATTGTTCCACAAACTGGCAGATAAGTCATGGGTGAAGGAGAGTAGTTATGTTAAAAGAGTGACTTGATTGTTTCCATCCTTCAACTTCTGCAATTAGAGTATTCTGTGGCCTATAAAGAAGACTTTTTATTTGAAATCATTTTATTGGGAGCTAAGATAAATATAATATCATTCCACAGTTCCATCATATAAAGTAGTGTTGTACAATTGCTACCACAATTAACTTCTAAGCACACTCTTCCTTCTTGAAATCTTTGATATCAGCTCCCTTTTACCTCCCACCCCACTGTACCTCCCAGAACCCTTATTTTACTTGCTATCTCCATAGATTCATCAATCCTGGGTTTCATATACTGAAAAACAGCAAAACACATAACAAATTTTCAAGAGGGCTACCCACAATATCAAAGTATGTAAGAGAAAAATCCCAATATAAAAAACAACAACACAGAAACTGGTGAAAACCACATCAGACCCAATGATATCATAGGGGGATAAAGTGTCAAGGGTTTAATCATTAAGTAAGTTTATCATTTTGATCACCTATAGTAATCTGTCCTATACTCTCTGTTTGGGAACCAATTTATTCCCTCCATTATGGATAAAGGGAAATCACTGTAGGTTTTCTCCTGTGTAGATCTAGCAAATGTATCTTGGGTTTCCACTATTATCTATATCCTTCTGAATACGAGAATCTCACCATTTAGGATCTAATACTATTCCCTTCTTCAGCTCTGGAGTTCATGCTTTACATTCCTTGATTCACATATGTTGATGACCTTCTTCCAAGTGGACTTGATAGACATCTCATTCGATGGCCACTTGCTTAAACACAAGTTATTATGACCTCAGACACTATTCTATTTGATAGACGGGCAAGATCTGATTTCTTCACCACATTTTGCTACTGCATCCATATCTTCTGAGCTCCTTTAGAGAAGGTGAGTCTTGAGCAGAGTCATGATGTAAGAACTAATTGTTCTTAAGTTGCAGCGATAATTTAGTACCATCCCAGAATCCATTCCTGGATCTGTTTTTATCTGCCTTTGGCTTTTTAGAGACTTCCATGTTAATTTATGGTAGAGCATATTATCATTCATCTCCCTGAGCATATAAATCTTTTTTTTTAAATCATTTTACTGGGGGCTCATACAACTCTTATCAAAATCCATACATTCATCCATTGTATGTCAAGCACATTTGTACATTTGTTAGCCTCATCATTCTCAAAACACTTTCTTCTTAAACCCTTGGTATCAGATCCTCATTTTTCCCCTCCCTTCCAGCTCTCCCCTCTCTCATGAACCCTTGATAATTTATAAATTATTATTATTTTGTCATATCTTATACTGTTCCATATCTCCCTTCACCCACTTCCCTGTTGTCTATACCCCAGGGAGGAGATTATATGTAGATCCTTATGATCATTTCCCCCTTTCTACACCACCTTCCCTTCCCTCCTGATAAATATTCTTTTAATAATGTCATTTGAAACCATTTTATTAGGAGCTAATATAGATACCATATCATTCCATAGTTCAATCACATAAAGCACAGTGTACAATTGGTACAAAATGTCCAATTGGTACAAAAATTAATTTCAATGCATTCCCTTCCTTCTTGAATTCTTGGGTATCAGCTTCTCTTTACCCCCTACCCCCACTGTAACTCCCAGAAACCCTGGTACAATTTTTAAAAATACTTTTGAGAGAAGGATATTGGGCTCACTTAGGCTAACTATATACATATCACAATATCTACACTATTTACTTTTACAGAATAAACACTTATATGGATGGATGATCTTTGACATTGTCAGTGAATAGTCTTGTAAAATTTCCCTGTTTGTGTAATTACAGGTCTGCCAGAATGATATGTATCATAGTACACCAAATAGGACATTGGCTTTTTGAAGCTACCTCTGGAGGGGTAATATCTTCCATGATCATATTATCAATGATCTCCCTTATCTCCCTCTTTTCCATCATGATCTGAATTATCATGAATCAGAATTATTTCAGCTATTATAAGAGTATGGAGGATTTAGGAGGCAGTCTGTTTAGCTGCTTTATCTTCTTAAATGTTTCTCATTTAACTGCTGTTTGACACATTCTTTTGTTTGTATTTTGGCTGTACCGATTTTTGAAAAGAGCAAAGGAGCTTCTAAGATGCCTACCAATTAGGGGCCATCTTAAATTTGAATACCAGGAGATGCTGAGAACCTTTTCTATTGCCAGCTTATACAAAAATTATAAATAAACCAAAAATCATATCTCAATTCAGTGTAAACATCTACTGAACATACAAAAGCCATTTTGCAAGCCCCTGTGAATTCAGTCAATTGAAATGAATTCGGAAGAGGGATATCATTAAAAAAATGTGAGTATAGGTGGCAACAGCATATAATTCTAGGTAATAAGAGCTGTTGGGTTGGGTCTAAAATGTCAGACATCTACAAACAAATAAATGTTAAATGAGGGTTTTCACTCAAATAATTTCTAGGAGACAGTTGTTCATTTAAGTCTATGTAATTATGCATGTGGGTGGTTGGTGGCAATATAGTAAAATTGACAATATAGTAAAATTTGAAGTTCCTAAAATAAAATGAAATAAACATAAAGTTCAATGTCCTAGACAGTTGTGGGCTGCAATTGACTGGTATTGATTATTTTGAATGAGACAACCATACAGTTTGCTGTTCCAGGACTGGCAAATGGAATGACATCACATTATCATTTCAAAAACTAATTGTTAGTACAATATTATCTGTTATAGGAGAGCATCAATACACTTACAAGGAAAACCAATTGATAAATTATTATTCAAATGTATTAATCAACATAAAAACTGAATGATGAAGAAATTGAAAAAATCTATCAACTTCTTCATCTGAAATTGATTAAATGAAAATCAAAATGCAATGATAATTACTGTTATGAAATATACCATTTGTGATAGAAACAAACCTGGAACTTTTAGGATAGGATTCTGCAAGTGTTGCGCGCCCCTCTCTGAGACGGATCAGGTAAGGAACACGCAACACACGACGCGAAGAATGGCTAGGACCCTTCTGATGGCGTTTACAGCAAAGTTTAATGATGCTGCCTCTCGTGCAGGAGGTCAGCGAATGAAGACCCGGAATAAGCTTAGCTTGGGGCTTAAATACCCTGCTCATAGGCGTGGCTCTTCAGGACTGGT